>JASDQU010586706.1:58602-80972 GCA_032191745.1 Picea mariana | reverse complement strand
AAGTGTCTCTTCACTGGCAGGGCCGACTTCTCCAACTGGGTGGTTATAACCACCTGTATTATATTTCGGGGCCTCTTTAATATCTTCTGGTGCCGACTTCTTATTTTGCCTATTACAATTATCTTTTGACCAATTCGCAAAAGGAGATTTGGTCCTTTATAATAACCGACATGATCAATCCGCAATGGGGATTGATCCAATGAATAATATATCAAATAATAATAAGAATACACTTTGCAGTTACATTATTTTAACATGTTCATCTTTCCCATCATGCTGGGTACATCTATATTCAGACGTAGCTCTTCATTTGGTGGCGTAGGCCTTGGAAGCAAGTCATGAACTGGTGGTGGAGGAGGTGGAGGAACTTCCTTGCTAGCTGGAGGTGGTGGAGGAATGTCCTTCTTTACTGCTTGAGGTGGTGGAATGGGTACTTTGTTCCTTCTTGAGTAAGTTAGGATTTCCTTTTTCTTCAACTTATCCTTCAAATCTTCATCCATTTGATTCAACACTTCCAACCGAGCTCGTTTAGCTGCCCTTTTTTTGAATTCTTCAAGTTCTTCAGTGACGTCGATGCACTCATCATCCTAGAGAGTGGAAATATCAATGAAGTTCAATCTATCCATGGCGCTTAGATCTTCCTCTTTTGTTCATCTTGGACAATCTTCATCTGGATGAGGTTCCTAGCAAGGTAGACACCATGGTAATTCCTCCAAGTTGACCATTCCAACCGGATCTAAGGTGTTAGGCGCCTTGGCTTCCTGTTGTGGCCTTAGTCTCCGTCTTACATTTGGTTGTCTGATAAACTGAGGTTTGGAGGGATGATGATATCTCTCCAAGGTCGTTAACCTGTTCATGATTTTATTTTGAGTCTGGATGAACTGAGTATTCATTTGATCCAACTTCTGATTTATGAGTGCAATTGGATCCTGGAATGCACTGGTTGAGCTCTTTGTCTTTGATTCCGTCTTGGCACGAGGAAACTGAAAGGGCTCAATCTCTGAGCTAATGAGATGTTCTTCAATCTGAGCACTATATTCTCTGGCCTTTGCCAAATTGTCAGCCATCATTTCTTTCAAAATAAAACCGAACTGTCCTTCAAAAGAATTCAAGTAAAGGAGGAGAGCAACTACATCTGATGGAGATACATCCTTTGGGATTTGACTGCGTAAGTTGTCAAATCTGGTGTTAAACTCCTTCACTGTTTCATTTTCTTTCCTTTTGATTTGATTGAATTGTATCAATAGCATTCCGCTATCTTTCTTTGTTGTCCATCTTTCCTTGAACAACTTAGCGAAAGCTTCATAGGATGCCAAGTGGTTGTTAGGTAAGCCTTTATACCACTTTCTAGCATCTTCATCAAGAGACATAGCTAATAGCTTAATCGCAACGTGTTCATGTTCTACACCTTTCTCTTCCATAGCCACACCAATAGCTTCAAGGTGCTCTTTAGGTGTGATAACGTTGTTTCCAGTGAACTTCGATAGCCATATGTGAGACTCTTTGGGCATTGCATTGGGATAACCAAGGATAGTGGCCAGATTCAAATGTTTGTAAAGGCTACTAGCCCAAGTGCAAGCCATTGGAGCGAGGGGAGGGTTACCTTGGAACAAGGTTTTAACAATGGGGCAATTATGAGGAAGAGCTTAGAAAGGCTTGAATCTTCCTTGGGGAAGAGCTTTGGGGAAAGGTGGGTTCTTAGGTTGTGGAGTTGCTAGATGAGCTTAGAAAGTTCATCAAAGGGGGAGAGGGAACTTCCCTTAGGTGGAGTCACCAGGCAAACTAGGAAAGGCTTTGGGATAGCTTGCCAAGTGTCGTTAAGGGTCGGAAAGGATTCAAAATCCTCCTCGACAGCTGTGCCAAAATGTTATGTGGCACAAACAGTAGTTTGGGCAAAGCCCAACCCAAACAACAAAGGTGTGACAACTATGGGAGTATTTACCCACTGTCACCTTATATAAACACTCCCCTCACTTTAGTGGTGATAAAATCACCACAAGGGGGGAATCCCGGATCGGGATTGACCCTAGCGGGATTGAGATGGAAAATGAAAAGAGATGAAGGATGCCCCTATAGTTCAGGGTCAAATATGGGAAGGAGGCTTGAGAAAGAGTCTCTTGAGGAGGTAATTGGTTGCCAAAGATGATGTACCTGCAAAACAATGTTAAACCTGCCTGGAACAAGATAATAGATGATAATAGAAGCCTCAAATCAATGGGGATGCAGCAAGTAATCTTGATGTCCCAAATTGCAGCAGTATGGAAATATATACATCAACAACAAATGATACTAAGAGCTACAAATTTAACCATCAAAATTTAGCACAAGATATTGGAAACAAAGCTAGCAATAAGTAGATGATTTTCCAATGATTAAAGCAAGACTTTGATAGCAATTAGGGGGCTGTTATGTGGTGTTATCAGCAAATTTTGTAACAGCCTTATGGCTGTAGCCAACAACTGCTACAGAAGCAAATTCTAGCCACTAAAATCAGTGAACAATTTACCCAAAAGATAACTAATAACTAGTAGATTAATTATGGCAGCTTGCAAGTTACTTTTAGTGGTAGAATAATGACTAAAGAATGAAAATAATATAATTTTGCTGCAGCCCTTTTGGCTGTAGCATTAAATCTATAACAACAATGAGATCACTTGGCCAATCAAGACGCCTCTAGGGCACAAGAAAGCTTATAACATGTAGAATTAAATCCAACTTGAACAATTGCAATATCTCAAGAAATCACGTATACAATTGCATGAATATTCAATCTCCAATGCAAGTAGACTAGTGCCTTATCTATTGGGTTATGGAGTCTCTTGTGTATGAGCTAGGGTTTATTACTTCTCTAGGGGTGTAAGCCTTTTTACTCCCTAGAGCAAACAAACCTTAGCAAGGTAAATCTACAAGGGTGGAAGCCCTTTTACTCCTTGTAGCAACCTTTGCAAAGTGGCTTTTTTCAATGACAACAAAATAGAACTTGATGGAGGGTGTATGTTGTTATACTCCTTCAAGGATTTAGACAAATTAACCTTGAAACAAGAAGAAACAATGCAATTATGCAGAAATTCTTTACCAATTTGAAGAGATAGCATGAAAAACCCTTCTTTATCAAGAATATTCCATCACATTACCAAGAAACAAGCATCCAAGAGATAGCGCCTAGCCTTTTCCTCCAATAGACAAGTAAAAACATCCACAAAGCATCAAGAGAGAGATAGAGCGAATTGCCAAGTAGGGCGAAAATTTCAGCCAAGAGAGTGTAATTCTCAAAACCATGATCATAAAATGAGAGTGGAATGACCTTTATTTATATGAGGTCATCCAACTCTAATTTTTCCACTTTTACTAAAGTCAACATCAAATTAGAGAGGCCGACCTTTTCTATTTGCCTTTTACAACTTAAAATTACAAAATTACATAAAATAATCCCTTTAAAGGGTGATGTCATGCCCTAAAGGGGGACTCTAGGCCTCAAAGGTGAGACGTTGAGCCTCTAGGTGCAAATTGTTGGGCCTCCAAAGGCTATGTGTCACTTCGTCATGTGCTAGGATGACAAGCAATGCATCTCTCTCCATCAAATCATGTCACATCACTAACAAACCCCATCAAAAGGTGGCGTCAATGGCTAGGATATGACGTCCTAGGCCTCCCAAGGCCAACGTTGAGGTGCAAGGGGTTGCAATGTGACCCTCTCATACTGTCCAAGTGCCTCCAAAGGCAATGTTCATCTTTCCAAGTGTGCAATGAGAGGGGGCGTATCATCCAACCTGTGGGCTTCAATCCCTCATGAAGGTCCAAGTGACCTTGTGCATCCATGGAAAAGCTTCCACCTGGCAAGGTCTTGCAAAGACAAACAAGTACGCCCTCCAAGGGTCCACAAGTCACATGTATCATGCCAAGTAAACCATATTTAATAAAAGAACCACCCAAACATGTGCATCAAATCCCCCCTTTTCAAAATAAACAAATGCTCAAAGACCTTATACAACTTGCCAACTTTAAGTATGGGAGGGTTGTCATGGCGCCCTATTGGGTAGATCATTCCCCAAGTGAAGGAGTGTTTCCCAAGAGGACCTTCTCTAAGTCATGTAAAAGAGTATGACGTGGATGAGGGCAACACTTTCGGGCACGGGGTTTCTTGACATACAAGGGTTCATATTGTCTCATTTATGGGTGCCTTTGTAGAGGGTGTGCTGCATCTTCGTTTTCAATGCAATCTTTTTCCAAGCCCTTTATTTGCCATTAATTGATTAAGGTCTGTGTTATCCACCAAGTTGCACTAGGATGGACTTCCAGCGAGCCGCCAAAGATTGAACAACTCCTTGTTCAAAGTTCAGAGTTCAGAAGTTCAGCCGGTCTATGAGACCACCTTTTTTCCGCATTTCCATCCCTTCGGGGCATTGTAATAAATGACTTGAGCATGAAAGTTGTAAAAGACTATTGGCCACCTAAGACCTGAGCACGAGTACATAGTCTAGAGTGTTTTTTTCAGTTGTTAATTATTTTTTGCCTATTAGGTGGTTAATAATTTCTAAGTTTTTTCACTCAAATCTCCTCCAAAGCTTGAGTATGTGCTGGTGGTTAGACCTTGGCATGGTATAACCAATGTCTAGTGTCTAAATGTATACGAATTCATGCAAAGTCATGTCTATTGAGTCATATGGAAATTGCGCTAAGTCCCCCCTAGGATTTTTTAAAGTTTTTAGTCAAAACAAACATTTTTTAATGTAAGAGTCAATAAAGTCATAAAAGTGGCATCAATTGTTGTTAGATGCCATGTTTGTGCTCGGTTTCTAAGCCAGAGCACCTCCTAAACCCTTATCCCCATTTTGTTGAGGCAAAAAAGTGATTTTAATCACTCAAAATTGAATTTTGCTCTCAAAAAGGTAAAAAAGGACAATTTAATTAAAGTGCTAAAATTTAGCAAACATGTTAGGGACATGTTTCTTCATGTCTGGAGTCCCTGGTCTAGTTGGCAAAGCAATCTCCTAGTGAGGGCGCCTTAGTTGAGTGACATGGCAAGTGGGAGGAGATCCCAATGAAGCTAGGCACACCTCCTCCTCTAGTTGGCACATCCACATAAGAGGGGCGCTAATCCCAATGAGGGACTCACCCTCTCTTCCTCTTCCACTCCTCCCTCACTCCACCTCACCTCACTTCACTCCACAACCCTCACCTACCACTCTACTCTCTCTCCACCCATTCCTCACTTCACTCCCATGTTTCCCCAGTTAGCTAGTGCGCCACTCCTCTTCTCCCATGCGCCCTCACTTAGGAAACTTCACCAGGAAAGCTATAAAGGAAGGTCGACCCTCCTCATATGAGTTAGTCAGAGCCCGGGGGAAAGAGCTTATGCTATTATATTGTATATGTGTACTTTTCTTTCAAGTTTGAATAAAGACGACTTTGGAGGTCACATGGTGGATGGTAGCATTGTGTGGATGTTGATGTTCATGGTTTAAATTTATGAGGTAACTGTATTGTGTTTACATGCATTTCAATTTGTAGGTTGGCCTTGATAGGGGTGCTATCACCCAATAGGAAAAATCTTCTTAACTAGCTTGGATATTAAGATCTTTTGTTACTTTACATATGCGGTTGACAATTTTTATGTTAATTTTGTTTAATTGCATGCTATTTAAATTTCATGTGTAGGGAACACCGATTATTTAACAAGTTGTATGTAGGTTTATCAAGATTGCAGGTCCTCATACTTGAAGTGGTGGCTGATTTGAGCGCAATCATCCACATTCTTCAAGATCTTTTGAGAACGAGTTCCTCATCCTTTCACTGGAAGACTCCATAGCCCAAGATTCAAGTCTTGAAGAAAGGCTTTCTCTCTCTCTTTCTCACCTTTCTAATATTTAATTTCTTGGTTACTTATCATCTACATGCAAGCCTTTGATTCTAATTTCTAAGGCTAAATCTTTAGTTTTTCTTATGCATGCATGGGATTTCTAGATCTGATTTTTATTTAAAGTTTATCTAACAAATCTAGATGTAACATAAGAAAAGATCCCCTTTCATTAAACAAATTTCTGATATTTTTAAAGGGTAAAATTTGATCTTTTCCTTTTGCTTTACATTGTTATATTTAGCATTTCCAGTGCCTAGTTACTTGCTGTCCAACAGTAAGCAAAAAAATCAGCAATAAAGATTATTCCTTTATTTAGAAGAGTTGATGAGTGGTTCATTCCCCTCTAAGATTTTGTGTCTTGTTGCTGGAATTTGTTTATGTACCTTTCTTCTTAATTAGAGCTAGCTACATATTTATGTATCCTTCAATAAACACACTCTCTCCCACATGTTTGGAATTATTCCTAAATTCGGGTATTCACAATTAATTTTCTGCACTTAGTGAACAACAAGAATGATTTGTTTATAGGTCCTTAATTCGGGCTACCTTCACTCTTAATCTCTTACTCATTGTCAGTAGTAATTGATTCTTGACTCCACTTGCCCAATGGACTTGACACTAGTCTCGATCCTCTCATCATTCTCTTTTAAAACCTGCTACCCCCCCATGCCTAGGGGTAACTAGAGGAGATCATGTCTCGTGGCCGGCAATGGAGAACATGATCCCGACCATGATGATGATCAACATGTCCACAGATGGCAACCCAACAACACCCCTCATTCACCTTTATAGTTATAGGTCAACCAAGGCTCATCACATCCAACTAATCCAGAGTATGGGAGATGGTAAGCCATTGTCACCATGAGGTATGTTATTCCTTCTTTCATGCAAAGTGTTGTGCTTAATTTGTTGGGCATGTGGATGAAGATCTTTGGTTGAAGTTGGATAATGGATCACTGGCTTGGGAAATTGTGTCAATTGCCTTGTTTCACCTTTGTGTTCAGCTTCTGTGCCTTAGTCCTGTATTGTCACTGCTTAGGGAAAAGGGGTACTATTGGGGGGCCCTCACAAGGGTAACGTTCCATTCCCCACCATACTTAACACTTTCCATCCTGCAGGCTCTCATAGTGTACTAAACTTCGGTAATGGGTCATGGTCCATTCTCTCAGGAGAAGAGGGGCTGAAGGCCCCGAGGTTGATTGCAACTACTACTAAAAGAATAAGAAAATGATGCTAAAGAAAGAAAGGAATGATAGCAAAGGACTCTAAAAAACAGTCCAAATTTGAGCTCTACCCTTTCCGTGCTCACCCCAGTCCTAACCAATGATGCTGTAGCTTGAAAGGCAAAGGGGACTTGCGAATATGATAAGAGGAAAAATAAAAAGGTAGATAAAGGGGTTTGGAAAAAATGGTGCTTAGAAAGTGGTAACTCAAGAGCAAGCGCACCCTCCACAAAGGCGCTCGTAGAAATGGATTAAATGACACCATAAGCCATGACCCCTTAAATCAGCAATAAAGATTATTCCTTTATTTAGAAGAGTTGATGAGTGGTTCATTCCCCTCTAAGATTTTGTGTCTTGTTGTTGGAATTTGTTTATGTACCTTTCTTCTTAATTAGAGCTAGCTACATATTTATGTATCCTTCAATAAACACACTCTCTCCCACATGTTTGGAATTATTCCTTAATTCGGGTATTCACAATTAATTTTCTGCACTTAGTGAACAACAAGAATGATTTGTTTATAGGTCCTTAATTCGGGCTACCTTCACTCTTAATCTCTTACTCATTGTCAGTAGTAATTGATTCTTGACTCCACTTGCCCAATGGACTTGACACTAGTCTCGATCCTCTCATCACTTCTCTTTTAAAACCTACTACCCCCCCATGCCTAGGGGTAACTAGAGGAGATCATGTCTCGTGGCTGGCAATGGAGAACATGATCCCGACCATGATGATGATCAACATGTCCACAGATGGCAGCCCAACAACACCCCTCATTCACCTTTATAGTTACAGGTCAACCAAGGCTCATCACATCCAACTAACCCAGAGTATGGGAGATGGTAAGCCATTGTCACCATGAGGTATGTTATTCCTTCTTTCATGCAAAGTGTTGTGCTTAATTTGTTGGGCATGTGGATGAGGATCTTTGGTTGAAGTTGGATAATGGATCACTGGCTTGGGAAATTGTGTCAGTTGCCTTGTTTCACCTTTGTGTTCAGCTTCTGTGCCTTAGTCCTGTATTGTCACCGCCTAGGGAAAAGGGGTACTATTGGGGGGCCCTCACAAGGGTAACGTTTTGTTCCCCACCATACTTAACACTTTCCATCCTGCAGGCTCTCATAGTGTACTAAACTTCGGTAATGGGTCATGGTCCATTCTCTCAGGAGAAGAGGGGCTGAAGGCCCCGAGGTTGATTGCAACTACTACTAAAAGAATAAGAAAATGATGCTAAAGAAAGGAATGATAGCAAAGGATTTAAAAAACAGTCCAAACTTGAGCTCTACCCTTTTCGTGCTCACCCCAGTCCTAACCAATGATGCTATAGCTTGAAAGGCAAAGGGGACTTGCGAATATGATAAGAGGAAAAATAAAAAGGTAGATAAAGGGGTTTGGAAAAAATGGCGGTGCTTAGAAAGTGGTAACTCAAGAGCAAGCGCACCCTCCACAAAGGCGCTCATAGAAATGGATTAAATGACACCATAAGCCATGACATAAGCCCTAAAACCATATCATTTTCACAGTTGCTCTTGAAGGGTTTCTTTATTTCTTGCTTCCCTTGGGACCTATCCCTCTACCTAGGTTCTTTTATTTCCTGTCTGGCACACCTAATAAGGTTGGACGAAGGCCCTCCCATACTTAAACTTGTCAACTCACATGGGGTCTTGGGTTGGTGTGATGCTTGAAGGGGATACTGAGGTGAATTGCTTACATGGCTTATCTCTTAAGTTACAACTTACTTTGCATGCGTTAAGGACTAATGTTTCTTGTGAACCCTGTCTAACCTTGTCTTATACTTTGTTTTGTCTTGAATGGCCCTGACATGGTTCTTTGAGGGACGTCCCGGGCTTGTACCCAGGACGTTGTGCCGTTATTGCAGGACCTTGGCATGTGTGATGGAGAGCAGTGGGTCATCCAGTGACTCACCACCCCCAGACATCAACTCTCACATCCTTGGAACCTTGGATAATGGATAGATGGGCTTGGTTTGAGCAGATTCAGTCATGATGGCACACAAATGAGCTTGGAGCCCATAGGCTGGCTAGAATACCCTAGAGCTTATTTACCCATTGGATCAGGGACGTTGTAGCAGTGGACAGCTAGAGACCTTACAGAGACGAGATGCAGCTCCCTCCAGCCTGGACGCAACACTTAGATCCTGAACATTGGCCCTATTTTGACGATGACGTCATCTTCTAGGGTTTACTGTAGCTAGGGTTTGGTGGACACATGGGGTACTGATGATGGTTGACATGGCTTTGAGGGAGGAGAGACATCATTTGCTCCCACCTCAGTCTGGATTGGTGCCACGTGGCCTTTGGAGGCCTCCTCCTTGCCCAAGAGGGCTTGACGTCTCACACATGTCGCTCATTTATGATGTTTTTTGCATTTATTACATTTTGTAAGGGTTAAATGAGGGGTCGTCCCCACTTGAATCATTGTTGTGTTATGTTATGTTGACAAAGCGCTAGCCTAGGCTCATATATAAAGGCTAGCGCTCATTTTCATTTGGATCATCATCATTCCTCACCATTTGTGGGATAACACTTCTACTTATTTGCTATTTCATCATTCTTGGTCTTTCTCTCTCACACGCTATGTTTGGAAATGGTCTCTTGTGGATGGTTTGCTGATTCTGGATAGATATTTCTGCAATTAGGGTTAAATGCTCTTGTCTTCTTGGATAAAGTAAGTAATTTTCTGCAATTTTATGGTATATTGTTGATGTTAATGGTGAAATTGCTATTTTATTGCAAGGATTCTTGTTTGTTGAAACCCTAAGAGAGGAACATAAGTGCTTCTTCTCTCACAAAGTTTTCTTTGTCCAAAATTTGTGAATTGTCCTTGGTAGGGTTAGAACACTAAAGCCCTAAAGTGCTAGCACTTTAGGATTTTAGTCCTAGACAATTGATCTTTGACCTAGTTGAAGCTACAAGAAGGGATAAACGATATCTAGGGCCCAAAAGTGTTTTCACCCTAGAAGTCCTCCTCAAAGTCTAAAGCCTAAAGCTCAAATGTGCTTCCACCTTAGGGTTTAGACTCTATCTCTTGGTTTCAATTAGATCAACCTTCAAGCTTGGATGCATTTGAGACTCCATAGCCCTAGAATAGTAAAGACACTAATTTAGAAGTAACTCCTGTGGTGAAAATATTTGATAAAACCCCCTTCTTTCAAATCTCTCAAGGGTTCTACTAACTTTACTAACTCTAACCCTAGCAAGCTTGCAATAATTCTTGCTGCTGTTATAAAAGTTTGCTACAGCCATCTAATAATTTGCTGCATACACTCATCTAAAGGTGGCCTAACTTGTTCAGAAATTTCTTCTAGCAATTGGATAATCATGTGCTTGATGAATGCTTACTTTTCATGTTAAATTGCTACAATTTTGAGCACTAATTGTTTTACAAATTATTCATTGCTGTTATAAGACTGGTTTACTGCTGCAATTTGCAACAGCCATAGCTAGTTAACTTGTCTAGTGTCCAAAAGAGGTCATTGTTGCATATTTTAGCTTGGAAGTTGTTATATATATGCTGCAAAGTGTTTTTGTTCTGGGCAGGTACAACAAACTACATTACAACCTCTCTCTCCTACCTCGACCTAGACCAACCAACCGGTGATCAAGATAGGGGGTGTTAGGCTTGGCTACTAAACTTGCTATTTGATCCCTTGAGGTCACCAGGGAAGCCTCCCTTGTGGTGGACCTCCTCCATCACTAAAACGAGGGAAGATCCTACTTAAGTGACAATGGTAGTTTCTTCCATAGTTATGCAATATTTGGGGATCTTGTGGTGGGCTTTGCACTAGTACAAATCCTGCGATAACAAAACCTATACCAAAACACTTGTTTTGCTGAAGCCACTCTTCATTTCACATTGACCCCTTATTGCCTAAGTTTTAGCAATCCTACGTTAGGGAAGTCCCCCCTGGTTGGAGAAGAGCCAACCTAAAGTGTGAAGAGGGTTGGTGTGGTGACAATGGCCTCCCTCTTAGTTCTCCATAGGTTAGTGCCCATCTTTTGGATTTTAATCTAAAGGTATTAGTTTGAGAGATAACATACTAAACTAGGCTAGAGTTCCAATATGGGGGTTTTAACTTTTCCTTGTATTTGTAGGAATCGATCATAGCGGGGTCCTTTCAATTTTCGAGGAGATGCGCATTGAGGAGCAAGGGAAGCCACTCTAGCAAGATTATCCATGAGAGGGGGAGATTAGAAGATGAGACATCGATCGTGTTCGGGTGATGACTTGAGGATCAAGAGGATGGATCCTTAGAGGAAGCTTTCTTAGCTTTGGTCATGGTGGAAACTATTGCCAGAAGGGAAATGTACTGATTTTGAGCAAACAAAGGATTTACCTAGTGAAAATGATGGTGCCATGTTGGTTGCAGCAGATGTTGGTTTCAATGGCGGTGAAAGTGTCAGGTTTGGCTGGTGGGATCACTAGCTACGGAGGGTTGTAGTTTTTCTTTGTTCGACTTCTTATCCTTAAAGGTTTCATAGAGGTAATGGAGGAATCCCTATGCCTTAGCTTTATGGAAAAAATCACTCCATTGTGTGGGCATTCATTCCTTGAATTTGCAGATAAAATGGAGATCCTATACAAAAAGCTATCATAGCTAAGTTGGTCTAGACACATGGCAGGGCCTTATTGGTAAGGGAGATGGATTGTCGAGGTGAATCTTTGCTTTGATTTGTGCTTTGTAATTTTGGCAATGTTGTAATTTCTTCTTATACTAAGTAGGGGGGGTCGTTGTCAATCATCTCTTGGCCATAGATCTGTTTTCGTGGGGTGAATTACAACCGTTCGTGGTGTTTTTGGGCCCTTGATGGATATGGTTGCTACGAGATGATGCGGTTTGTCTATTTATTCTCTTGGGATGAATGTTGGACGTTAGCGGCATGTATTACTTTCGGGCCCCTCCTTGCCTCAATTTCTCGTGAGCAATATCCAATTATCGTTTCACTTCGACAGGATGAAGGCTTGTCGTTCATAGGCCCTTTGTTTCCTTACCCCCCTACGAGGAAGTGTGAACTGTTGATCTCCTTTGGTAGGGTGAACCCTTGGTATTTGTGACAATTTGCACTTTAGCACCCTTGATATTTCCTTACCTTGCAAACAATAAGGGCATCCGATCTAACTCCCACAGGGAACATTTCTACTGTTTGCAGTCCTTAGAGAATCATGTGCAAAGCTTCAATGGATCTCTCTATTTCTCTAAATACTTATATGTGAGGATTTCCTGCTAGAACCTTAGGATTGTTTCAAGGAGCATGCCCTGGAAAGTCGAACATGCTATCTGGCTTGGAGGCTTTCCCGGAGGAGTGAAAGGGGAAAAATTCAGACTATTTTGGGTAAGGGGAAGGAGTGCAGGGCTTGCCACCAGGTGGAGGAAGGAGGATTTATTTGAGAGATTCATGCTTAGGCCTAGGGATTGAATATCTTTGGTAGTGGTGTCCTCGGGGGACATCACATACTCTTGCAGGTTCTTTTTTTCTCTTGTCCCATTGACCTACATTTTTGGTTGTTTGTTGGACATTAATATAATTATCTTATCTTATCTACCTTCTATTCAAGCTTGAGCTTGGAGAATCATTGTTTTGACTTTATCTTCATTTGATTGGTTATTTTGGCCATATAGAAGATGTACAAACCATTGTGTGGCAAGCTACACTATTGTCAAACCCTCACAGATTGTTGTTGTCATCATTTTCTTGGATATTTAGAGTATTCAATTAATTTTTACAGGGTTAAAGGTGCTTATTCAGCCTAACGTATTTCATTTGTATTTTGGTCCTCATTTGCTAATTTGATAGAAATAACACATAATGACTGGATTTGCCATCTTCTCATCGTCATTATTCCATGTAATTGGCTTCTCAACATTTGTTTGCCTTTTCTTTCTTCAAGTGACTAAATTTTAAGATGAGCCTTTTTCCGTGTATGTAGTGTCTTCTTACCTTAAGAGTAAGAGGGTATTGACTAAAATTTTATATCGTTATAGTCAGGTCTGTTTTGGAATTTGGAGTTTTATGTAGAGATATAGAAATTTATTGCTCGACCAGACATATAGTTAGCCATCTTCTTGGACTAGCTTGAATGACATTGTGTTCAAGACTAAGAGATAAATTTTGTTAAGTGCACTCGGAAACAATTTAATGCAGTAACATAGCTGTTTAATGAGGCTATGAACTGTTGTAATGCATTTAAACAATTCCAGCATATTTTGTGTATTTTGTGCGAACCTTTTTTCCTTACAAAATTCATAGCATCTTATAGTGATGTATTTCCAATGTGTTGGTCATTTCTGGCAATATTTAATACTTGTTATATTTTAAAGGAAGATTTATGATATGTTGGATTCAGTTAACATATTAATTTAAAAAGCTAATGTCGTGGATAAAATAGATTTTGTGACTTGGCATAGTTTGAAAGTAATTCCATTGATGTTTATGGCATTTTTTATTGAATTTCATCTTTTCAAAATTTGACCTATCTTCTAATTAGTTTGTCATATGATCAATAACAAACGGGCTGTGAGTTTTGTATTTTTTATTAAAGAATTTCAATTGCACGGTTATGACTTGCTCTGTTTAAACCTCACAGTATGTTTGGCATTGCTGAGTTTTCTTGAGCTCTTAATTTATTTGTTGAATCCCCCATCTACAACAGAGTATGCTCTGGATGATCTGAAAATTCTGGAAATGAGATCTGAGGTTTTGAGGTTAGAGCATATAGAAGAGCAGGTGATTTTCTATTTCAAAAAGAATCAAGAAGTTCTTTCATTCTGGCATTTAATTGGTAATATGGTTTACATGGATAGTAGTTTTGTCAGTGTTTCATGCACCTTTGACTCTTTCTTTATAACCTATTAGGCTAAAGCTCAAGAATATGTGCGGAAGCTCAAAAGCAAGTTAAGAATGATTGAGCAGCAGATTGCACAGAGAACCTTGGAAGTGGAACAAAAAGATCCGGGCCTGCAGAAACCTGTAGAAGAATTGGAGAGGAAACATTGTAATGAGATTGTGAAGCTAAAGAGTGACCATGAAAGGCTCATTTCTATGAGTAAAAATGAAGTTCCGACACTGTTGAGGGAGAAGGATTTTATTTCTGATCAATTGAAACAGATGGAGGATGACTATTGTAACCGTATGAGAAGTAAAGATCAACAACTTCAAGCTGCTTGTGAAAGCATTGAGAAGCTTCGCAGGACACTGAAGGAACAGAAATCTGCAAATCATGAAAGGGATTTTAAGTTAACTGGAATGAAATTTGAGAGGGGAGAATACGAAAGGGACACAAAAGTACAGGGAGAATATGCTTTGAAGATTTCAAAAGAGAATGAATCATCTCAAGAGCTCAGATATGCAGTGCACAAGTTGAAAGAAACAGATGATATTCAAGTAAAAAAGAGGCACGAGTCTTCTGAGAATGTTACTAGTGATATAGAAGCACAAAATGAGTTTCCTGAGCAGTACCCAGTGCAACAGCAGCTTCGTTTTCATGGTCAGGATTTCCACACAAAATCAGGAACTTTAAGTGAAGCAAATGCACTGATGTTGGTACGACATGCAATTTGCTTCGATGATTTCAGTTTATTGGAGTTGGTATAAGCTAGTACATGTTGTACATATATTTTCATTAATGGTATAAAGTAGAGTTTGTGGATGATTTCTTTCTTGCTGGTTTGGATCTTTTTCCACTTTGACTTGTTAAAGTTACATACATAACATGTGCAAGAATTTAGTGAATCATCATCATATCATGTTTAGCTTAGGCTGTCTTCTTATCTGCAATATCATTGAACAGAAATAAGTGTTGCTGGCCATGCAGTCCGAGGATGGATATCTGGAGGAGCTTAGGAAGACGACAGCAATGTTAGATATTGCACGTCTTGAAAATGAGAATCTAAGAATGCTTTATGCAGAATTGGAGGCCGAGTTAAAACGTAATAAGGTATTTTTCTTCCTTTATGTTGATATAATGCTTTCAAAGTTTGATTGTCTTTCTACCTGCTTGTGGTATGAAGATCACTTTTTTTTGGTTTGATTAGTTTTCTGTCTTGATTTGTATTAACATAGCGACCAGATAAGAGGAAAATTGTACCCAAAGATCAAACATGCCGTAATTTGGCAAATGAACTTGAGGTGGTAGCTAAAGATTCCCCTCCCAGGCAAATGAGCAATTTCCTAGAGGTAAGACAAGACTGTGGCCAAACTATTGGACCTATATAACTCTGTATAAAGTTTTTGCTTACTTTTGCTTCAGCAACTTTCCATGAGGGGATCTATTCTACCGAGGTTTACAGAATTTCCACTTATAGCGCTGTCTAGTCCAACGTGCTTTTGTTATTTTTCTTTTTTATGCAAGTATTCACTGACAGGACTATAGATCTTGAATTTGTGTCTTCGATTAGTTACAAAACCACTAGATCGCAGCTTTATGCACTTGACACTAAATCATTTAGTCTGGAAGGTACTGCGATGTCTTGAAACAGACTATTGATGTAGGGGCATGCATGCAGATGAGATCAAAACCTGATAGTGGCATCAAGATACATAAAAAGGTTTCAGTCAAAATTCCTGCAAAAAATCATGACAATGAAGTGTTCAAGGTGAGTTCTACATGTGAACGCTTATATCAATTTGATATAAGGTTCAGGTTCTTTTCCATTAGATGCAATGCTTCAAATTGAAGTAGTAGCTTGGTCCGAAACAGCATCATTTTTTCCCTGCAGATGTTAGCATGCTTGTAAAATTGTCTTTCATGTTATCCAGCAGTGGTCAATCCTTTTTTTATCAGCTTCCTTTTAATCTTTAATTTCACATCCACGTTTTGATCTTAATATAACTTTTATCTTCATGTTGCCTAGCATTTATCTAATCATCTATTATTATTTACCTCACCTTCCAAATATATGCACAATAATAGCATTAATGAAAATAAAGAGAAGCTCTGTTCTCTCCTTGTGAGAAAGAAACCTTTTTCCCTCTCATAACCCATTGACTCTTTGTATCGACACTTTTGTATTACACAATTCCCATTGACCTATTTTTCGTCATCTGTCTGACTTTAATAAACTCATCATATCTTATCTTATCTAGATTCCATCCTTCCAAATCGAAGGAAGATTTTCTACTGAATTGTAAGCTGAGTTGTCATCTCATGGAAATGATGCAATATATTTCAGATGCAATGCTTAAAACGAAAGAATAAATGTGGTATGATGCTCCTCCTGTTTTAATCCCTGGCCACCTCAGGTAAACGGGTTTCACATCTGCAATGTGTGCAGCTGTAAGCTAGCAACTTCTTGCTTGAAGGGTGCAATAAAAGATCTCGTCATAATTGATAACTTAGGGCTCTTGCTTGTTAGGAGAGTAAGGGTGCGATAGGAATGTTTTGCATGAACGATTGTCTTCACATTTACGCTCCACCAGATTGAAACTGAGCAAACTTGGGGTTCTTCTGAACAATTAAATCCTGAAATTACTTGCCCAATGCCATCCATGCAATTCTTCATCCTTAGCTACTGGATAAGAATCACTCTTGTAGATGTTAGGTTGAATATAATGGCAGTGGAAGTGGCAAACACTTGAGGACAGTGAAAAACATCAATTTTTATTGCAGATGAAGGTGATGGATAATGCTTACAGCTATTTTTAATTAAGCAGTTGTATGCTTATTGTTATTTTTAAGTAAGCAGTCTCCAAGTCCCTTGAATTGGTTCATAAGTACCTCAAATTTCAAGCATTGTTTTTTCTTCTTAAATCTGTTCATTATCTAGTTGTTGGTTTTGTGGTGTTCACCTGTAGTATGTCTTCACTCTTGACTTTGTCTATTGTTGTTGAATTTCCAATTCCAAAATAAATTGTTGCTTTGAATATGACATTTGTTGTGTGGCAGTGAAGCTACAAGCTGTTGCTCATTTCCGGTGTTAAAATTTTCAAACCATGGTAGGCAGATTCTGCACTCAGAAAACCCTAACAGCTAAAACAGAAACTTTAAGGACAATAAAAACTGTCAATTCCAAATATGCTAATTTATTAACACATCATACTGAAAATATAGGATAGAAAGTACAAAACTGAACTCTCAAACCTGCAACCTGCCTTTCATTAAATCTGGTAAAACAGTATACTGCTACAGCTCTAAAAACATTGAAAAAAAACCACCTACACCCTTCCTTTTTTTATAGATGAGGAAGGCTAGAGGAGAAAACAATTAGCCCATCCACGTGGGTGACAAAATTAGAAAAGAAAAACCCTAATCTAATTCTGTCTAGGGAAGTGTGGCATCCCTCAAGCTGGAAGTTTTCACAGCTCATGTGCTTAAGCTAACTTTAGAACAAAAGCTAACTTACGGTAAAAGCAGCCTACTTTTAAATCTGGAAATCAAACTCAAAAAGAAGAAAAGCAGTGTTGTATATCTCTCCGACATATCTCTGATATTCCGATAAATTCCGAGTTAAACCCCTGTCTGATATATCCGAAATATTCCGAGATATTCTGAGTTAGACCCCTGTCTTGCGACATTTTTCAAGATATTCCGATATTTTCCGCCGATGTCACCAAGAAGTTACATTCCAGACCCTCGCCGATACTTTCCCCGTGACGAGATATACAACATTGAAGAAAAGCATATATTCTGAAACTGGAATGCTAAATCGGGAAGAGCAGTTATAAAATTGGACGTGGATGAGGCTGGTGCATGCGTGCATGCACCAGCCTCATCCACGTCCAATCCTTCTCAATCTCTCTCTACATAACTGCAGTGCAGTACCCCAAAGAACCTAGTGCTGTGTCCTCATTCTCCTCAGCTGCGCTCTCATCATGACTGCACAAGTGCCCTGCACAGGAATCCTATGTGCTGCTGTTGTTGCTGGTGTGTGTCTGCTGCTGAAGAAGACTGCTGCACCACTGTGGGAGAGAACACTGACTGATGCAACGGGTAAAAACTAACATTAGGGACCAGGTAGCATTGGGTTAGTAAGATCAACTTGGACTTCCCAATGTGTTCATTTCAGTAGGAGATATCAAATCTGTAACATACCCGCCTGCTAAAAACTAAATTTAAAACGCCCCATACATATAAAATGAACCAGGGGGCAGCAGGCCTGTAATTTAACATGCTTCTAACAACATATTTTAAAACATGAATACAACTGTTCAGGAAAAACAACAAACACATAGCATTCATATAAAACCATTTACACAGCGGAATTAACATCATAAAGAAATAACAAAAAACTGATTTGTTTATAAAATAACCAATTGGATGCGTACAGAGGATGTTCCTCCCAGCCATAGGCTTGCTTTTCATTTTCTCTCAACAGCAAGCCACCACGAGCTGAGGCTATGAGTCCACAAGGAGATCTAGCCCTCTTGGCTGCCCACTCTCTACATTCAACAACCCAAAACCCAGGTTCTACTCCAACAACAGTTCCATTCCACCAGCTCTCTTCCCCACAACCCGCACAACCCAAAGAATTGGATCCCCCTTCACTACATGTAGTCCCTCGGGCCTTCCCACTTCTCTTCAGGGCTCCAATGCACTTAGTTGGCCATGAATCTCACAGTTGGGGACTCTAGGAACTCTCAACTGCTCTAGGAGTGTTTAGAGTAGCCTGCACAAGGCTCTTGAGCCATTTCCTCAATAGGAAATGCTCCACAGGCACACAACCCATTTTTATAGGCACACCGACCACAATTCCAGCATAAACACAACCCAATAATGGTTGCCATCAAGCACAACATGGCTGGTGCTCTTCCCAACACTCAGCTCTTCTCTTGCTGCCCAAAAATCAGCATGTAAAAACTATCCTCCTTTTCCATACGAATTTCCCTTTTGCCCAAGCAAGTTGATTCTCACACTTCACAAAATAATTGCTTAACTCTCACACTTAACTTCACAAAATAATTGCTTCACTCTAAGAGGTCATCTCACACACCCACCCTCTTACATGAATTCAATGATTGAGTGTCTAATAAGTCAAAGGGAGGATTATATGGTAATGGCACATTAACTCAAGCAAAAAGACATGGGTTTCCTTTTGGATCCCCTTTTAGCCCCCTCTCTTGTGGAATCATAGCTCCCCATCGTTTTCACCCCTCTCATATTGCAATCAACAATTATTATTTTATTAATTAGTTCAATGTACATAATACATAGTTTGGCATTTGGCCATATTAGTCAATATGGCTTCTTCACTCCAAACATATCGGCTCACCAACCTAAATCACATTTATAGAGTTACATTATAATTTGCAGGGATTAAAACCGGGGATGTTACATCTCCTGAAATATCCCTGATCCAGCTGATCGGGATATCTACCGCTGAACTATGGTTTTGGCCACTGAATCTGATACTCTGGGGGTTTCTGAATGCATTTGAGTTACTATGTGAACATACTTGGTGTTTTCGCATGTGTTCCAGTTTATTATGTGTTTTAGCAGTATAARACAATGCATGCGAAATAAGGACAACACAACTCACTRATATATATCTATATATCTATATATCTATATATATATAATGCTGAAAAAGCAGGAAATACAATAATAACTGGAAGCAGATATCATAATCGTCAGTTAGATCTCATGGATCGTCACTGCAATACAAAATAACTGATAAGAAATACCCGTGATCAAAAGAATAGGTGCTGGTCTGTGCATGCACGGATAGATCGACAAAAAACAGTCTGGTAGCTCACGGTAACTGCTGTAGAATCCGGAAAACTCGCCCTGATGGTGATACTCGTCGGAATGAGTTGGAAACTGTCTCAAAAGATGCGCCCTGGCCTCTAGACCAATCCTGATGATTATCGGACTGAATATCGGACCTCTGAAGCTTCGGATGTCACCCCCTGGGGGTTTGCGCACCTCTTGGGCTCAATGAGTGTGCGCTAGAGATTCCATCGGTGGAATATGACGATGTATAGCTCAAAACGATTGTCCTAGTCTCCTCTGTAATTGGTCGGAAGGGATTCCTCAGATCTGCCCCGGAATGTACCCTAGAACCCCAAATGTGCTTCCTCGAGAGTTATGCCCTAAATGATTGTTTTCCACTTTTCGGAAGATTCCATCGTCGAAAACTGACGACAAGCGACTCAATAGGTGCGCTCTAGCTAACTCTCTAATGGGTCGGGAGGAATTGGCCAGATCTGAAACTGTCTCAAGCGGCTGCACAAACCCCCTCTCAATCACTTGCGCCCTCACTGGTTGAGCTGCACAATCACTGAATTGGACACTGTAATGCACGGTGAAATACCTAGATGGTATTTCCGATAGGCTAGGGTGTGTCTCTCAACACCGAAACCGATCAAGGGTGGTGGTTTCCTGTAGAAATCCACAAAACAACAAGGGGGTCGATTTCCTCCTCCTCTGCAAATACCTCAACATCAAATCATAACATAATATATTGAATTAGGTTGCTTTACCCTTCCTTTATAGCTTCCCAAAACCCTAATTCATTGTTGACCTTTTCCCTCCAAGTGACTTTTACTTTATTTTATTATTCCTTGATTAAATCACTTAATTAATTAATTAATTAACCATTTTACCTCTAAAAAGTGATTTATCCATCTTGATGGCTTCTCCGGCCACTGAAAGTCACTTCTCATCATCTCAACCTGTAATGCTCTTCCTCTCGATTCCAATGAGCTATTACACTAAGAGGTTTCTCCAAGTAATATGCCCATTATGACCTTCTTAGTGAATTTAATTAAGATATGACCCATAATAACTCAAAATTATGGAAATCGTCGGAATGCAACGAAACCAAAGCCAAGCTGTGAGGAATGGACCTTGATGATGAACGATGCAAGTCAGGCCCCATAAAACCCCTCAATATCTCCCGAACTCTCTGTCACCCCTATCTAGCTACTCTGGTAGGCATAACACTCTGTAATGTTATAATGTCCCAAAATGGGGACATTACAGTCCTCCCTGTCGGAATATTGCTTGTCCTCAAGTAATAACTGAATCCAACTACATATGATACCGGGGTCCCATATCCACCTGTGTGACACAAGGTAGACTCCCCTCAAGATGTGGCCTCTCCAAGTGCTTACCACGCATGACACCCACATGCTCCTGATGAGTAGAATGATCAATGGCCAGAGAATCTCAGTCAACTCCCCGAGCAACCACTCTACTCGAAACTCAACTCCATCAAACGCGGAACTACCAAGCACTCCAATCCATGGATCCCATATCAGAATGTGAATTGCAATGCCTCATGAAATATAGTCCCGTAACATACCAATACCATGAGTCTCCTGCAAATAACACACGGTCTCAACCCGAAATGAGTCTGTCCTCCAAGATCGTACCAACCCCAACACGACCTCCACCAACTGAACATGCTACTGCCATAGTAAGGTACTACAAGACCTCAACGAATCACCAACAAGTGACGTGCTACCCCCAATACTGAAACTCATTGTAAATTCAAAGTGACTCCCCCCTGCAAAGGTCCACTCATCTCCATCAGTCAATGAAATGACCAGCTCTGTAATCCTAGGGTCCCATGCTAGCATCTGACAGGGACCATCACACGGACGTTGCACTACTGTGATCAAGACTGTCTGCTCAAAATATACATACTGGATCCCCCACTCCTGGATCCTCATGCTGAAATACCTGTGAAAACAGGGCCGACTGTCAAAAAGTTGAACCTGTAAAGGTATCTCTGTGGAATCATCATCTTCCCAACCACATCCATACTCGATCATGAGTATCAATAGGGAGAACCTGTCTCGCTACCTAGAACAAGTCCCTACAAGCCCTCTCAAAACCATCTAAGAGTGAAGTATGTTGCTCTCTGGCGCAACTTGGGCCACCATAAGATGAAACAACCCACTAACTAAATGGACTCCCGGATCCCATGGAAAAATTGGAAGTTCATCACTTCCAATCCTCACTAATTGCTCATCTGTCATACTGATAATTGGCAGAAGCCCTGCATCCTCATCCTAATGAGAATCTGAATCTGTGTCACCCTCTGAGATATCTGCTATCCCACGGCCTAAGATGCTCATCATCACGCCCAAGGTCTCAACTGCCTATCTCTGATGATCCACCACTATCCAGTTGTATGCAATAAAAACACTCTCGTCAGGTGGTCTCGGCCTACCAACTCTCCATGTCCCCTGCCACTGTCTATCTCCCCCTATGTTGTTGTCAATGATGAAAGTATCGGGAAAAGCTAACAGAAACATATGTAACTGACTGTAGGACTGGAAAGTATCATATGCTTTGGTCAATCCCCAGGATTGGACCAAAAGCTC
>JASDQU010586706.1:9803-31139 GCA_032191745.1 Picea mariana | reverse complement strand
TTGAGTTTAAGTATTGGGGAGAGCACGTCACTCGCTGGTGATTCGTTGAGGTCTTGTAGTACCTCACTATGGCAGCAGCATGTTCAGTCGGTGGGGGTCGTGTTGAGTTTGGTATGGTCTGGTAGGATAAACCCATTTCGGGTTGAGGCCATCTTTTATGTGCAAGAGACTCATGGTGTTGATATGTTAAAGAACTATACTCCACAGGGCATTGCAGTTCACATTTTGATATGGGATCCAAGGATTGGAGTGCTTGGTAGTTCAGCATTTGATCGAGTTGAGTTTCGAGTAGAGTGGTTGCTTGGGGAGTTCACTGAGATTCTTTGGCCATTGATCATTCTACTCATCAAGAGCATGTGGGTGTCATGCGTGGTGAGCACTTGGAGAGACCACATCTTGAGGGGAGTCTACCTTGTGTCACACAGGTGGATATGGGACCCCGGTATCATATGTAGTTGGATTCAGTTATTGCTTGAGGACAAGCAATATTTCAGCAGGGAGGACTGTAATGTCCCCATTTTGGGACATTATAACATTACAACATGTCAGAGTGTTATGCCTACCCAAGTAGCCAAATAGGGGTGACAGAGAGTTCGGGAGATATTGAGGGGTTTATTTGGGCCCGACTTGCATCGATCATCATCAGGATCCATTCTGCACAGCTGGGCTTTGGTTTCATTGCATTCCGATGATTTCCATAATTTTGAGTTATTATGGGTCATATCTTAATTAAATTCACTAAGAAGGTCATAATGGGCATATTACTTGGAGAAACCTCTTAGTGTAATAGCTCATCGGAATCGGGAGGAAGAGCACTACAGGATAAGATGATGAGAAGTGACTTTCAGTGGCCAGAGAAGCCATCAGGATGGATAAATCACTTTTCAGAGGTAAAATGGTTAATTAATTAATTAATTAAGTGATTTAATCAAGGAATAATAAAATAAAGTAAAAGTCGCTTGGAGGGAAAAGTTCAACAACGAATTAGGGTTTCAGGAAGCTATAAAGGAAGGGTAAAGCAACCTAATTCATTATGCATTGTTATGATTTGATGTTGAGAGTTCCCAGAGGAGGAAGAGAGTCGACCTTATTGTTTTGTGGATTTCTGGAGGAAACCACCACCATTGATCGATTTCGGTGTTGAGAGACACACCCTAGCCCATCAGAGATACCATCCAGGTATTTCACCGTACTTTTCAGAAGTATCCATTGAAAAGTGCGCAGCTCAGCCAGTGAGGGCGCAAGTCAATTTGAGGGTTTGGAGAGTTGCACGAGATCCGTGTCCAAATTGCAGTTTCCTTCCAACCCATTTGAGATCCAGCCAGGACACTTCTATTGAGCCATCTATCGTCGAATTCTGACGATGGAATCTTGCATATCGCCTCATCTAGCCATTTAGGGTGCAGCGCTTCCGGACAAACATTTGGGGTTGCATGCAGAGTATCAGAGCAGATACGGGCAAATCCTTCCGACCCAGTTCTGCATTTGGCGAGACGATCGTTTTGAGCCATATAGCATCAGATTCCGTTGGTGGAATCCTTTGGGGTGCATCCAGTGTCCCAGGAGGTGCGCAAACCCCCCAGGGGTCCAGATCCAGTGCCTCAGGGATCAGATCCGAGATCCGGTAGTCATCCATTTCAGTCTAGAGACTAGGGCGCTTCTATTGGAGCAGTTTCCAACGCATTCCGACGGTCGATTCTTCCGGACGAGTTTTCCAGCTGGTAGCGGTTACCGTACTTCTCCGAAATCGCATATTTTTGCCAATCTATCCGTGCATGCATTAAATCTGCTATCATCTTTTGATCACGGGTATTTTGATGTTATTTGTTTGTATTTCAATGACAATCCATGAGATCTAGCTGACGATTATATTCTATATTTCCAGTATGCTATTGTATTTCTATGCTTGAGTCACATAATACATGTTATTGGGCAGTTGATGTTCTTTACTTCTGCATGCATCCTTTATATATTGTTTAAACCATAAATATGCAACATGCACATGCAATAACCAACATGCACTTGCAATAACCATAAATATCTCAAACACACAATTGAAACGCATCCAGAAACTCCCCGTGTATCAGATCTGCGAGACAGAACATTAGATCAGTAGCAAATATCTTGATCAGCGGGATCAGGGATATTACACATTATCTCCTTACAACGAGGCAGCCCAGTGGTTCTTCAAGCAGTTCAACCCGAGCACTGCCACAATTATAAACAAGTCCGGACGACAAATAGCATCTCTAAGGCCTGAAGATGTTAGCACAAGATATCACCTGCCTGGGCCTGCATGCTCTCTTAATGAGCCATTCCTAAAGGGGTTTGGTCAAAGTAACTAAGGTCCAACCAAGTTAATGAAAGACTAGTGGGTGGACGAAGACAGACCATCCAAGCAAGGACAGAAGTTTATCCCCACACACAAGTTCAAGGCACCATATAAAATGTTGGTCGCTATGCTGAACCGATTATATGGCAAGGAAAAGAGCACACATTTTCAGACAGATTGGCTACCCATCGCTCATACCATTGTGAAGACTGGACAAGTATTCAACTAGGCAGAGATATTGACTTTTAACATATGTCTCAATGTGAAAAATATACCAGGTATGAAAAATCCATGCTTCTATATGTCAGCATTTTTTATTGATGCTATTTGTTCCTCGATACAATTCCTTTGAATCCACTGCCTCCCTAAGAATTTTGGGATCATCATCAGTGATACATAAAGCAAAACTAGAACAAAAATTAGGTGGAGTATACCTCTTATGATTGCCTTCTTTCCCAAACCAGTCTCCTCAATACTGAAGTATGAGGTTCTTCTTCTTCTTCTGATTCATGTTCTTCTGTTGAGTCAGAGTCTTCACCCTCCAACTCAAACTCTATTGTCTCTGGTTCTTTTTCCTTTCTTAGAACTTCTTGTTTGGAAACATCTTTAACCCCTCTAAAGACAAGATCCCAACTGTAAACAGTCTTCTTAGTTACTAGGTTACAAATTTTATAGCCTTTTATACCATCTTTATAACCAATAAAGATACATTTTTCAGCTTTATTATTCAACTTACTCCTATTTTCCTTTGGAACATGTACATAAGCATAACAACCAAAAACTTTGAGATGATTAAGAGAGGGTTTTTTACCAGTGCATGCCTCTTGCAGAGTTTTGTCCACCAACACACTGATGAGGATTATCGATTCACCAGGTAACATGCAATACCAACTACCTCTGCCCAGAATTCATGTCCTAACCTGACACCACTGAGCATGCTCTTTGCTTTTTCCATCAATGTCCTATTCATCCTTTTTACAACCCCATTCTGTTGAGGTGGTATGGAGTAATCTTTTGCCTTTCTATATTGCACTTCATAGAATTCCATAAATTCATTCCCATAGAACTTTCCACCATTATCAGTCTTCAACACCTTTATTTTCTTCCTTTTTTGATTCTACACAAGAGCCTTAAACTCTTTAAATTTATCAAAGACCTCAAATTTCTTTTGGAGGAAATAAATCAATGTATTCCTCGAGAAATCATCCAATGAACGAAACATAGTACACAAAATTACCTAATGATGGAACATGCACAAGTTTAAACACATCACTAAGTATTAACTCTAAGATTCTCTTTGCTCTTGTAACACCATATGAGAATCTTACCCGATTTTGTTTACCATATATGCAATGTTCACAGTAATCAAAATCCAATGTGCAATCAAACATACCTTCAACCATACCTTCATTGTGTAGTGCTCAAAGGCCCTTCTCTCCAATATGTCCCAGTCTTTGATGCCACAGCATTGTCTTTTTTCCAAAGACAATAAGGGTTTTGTCTTCTTCATTTCCACCCTCATGAACAACAAAGTTGTTACACCCATTAGTGATAGTGCTTCCTGTTGAGTTTTGGTGTACCTTGGGAAGTGGTCCCCTTGGGGTTTTGGGTCTCTAACCACAAGAGGGAAATACATTGGGACTATGTACCTTGTACTTTATGTCTAATTCCACTTTAACTTCACTTAAGTCAAAAAGTTGGAATTTTGTCACTTAAGGCAAAAGTGACATTTTATTCACTGAGTGGGTGAATGAAGGGACATAAAGTGAACTTAGGAAACTTAACCCAAAGTGGGTTTTGAGTTGAGATTCTTTTGGAGAGATCTCAACCATGGATTAGAGATGGCTTGGAGTGATCCTAGCCATTCATCTTTTAGGTTTCCTTATGATGGTTCAAGAGGGGCGCATAGGGCCTAAGCAGGCTCATTCACTCATTTGTTCACTTGGAGAGTTTGAGAGAGAGAATGGAAATGAGGATGGAGACTATGGTTGAGGGAAGCTTGGGTGCCTCCTTTCATGGAGGACTCATGGAGGCTTAGACCTTTGTTTATTTGTGGTGCTTGTTCTTGCTTGGAGGAGGGCGCACACTTAGCAGGCTCTAGCTATACTTGGACGATCGCAGATCCATCAGTTTCAGTGGAGAGGTAGCACACAAGAGCTTCTTTGTGTGCAAGGGATTCTTCATCAGAGCTCAAAGGATCAAGGGCGCATTGTTTCAGTGAGATTGACATCAAAGGAAGAGGGCGCACTTAGCTTGGGTGCATATCTCTTCTTGGAACTCCAAAGCATCTCGAGAGGAGTTGTTATTGTATCAAGTTCCATTGTATTTGCTTACTTGTTGTATCTCATGTTTTAGACATCACATATATATACTTTCATTTTAAACCGAATTTCCTCGGGGGGTTTTATCCAAGGTCGTGTTTGTTGATATTATGGTAGTTGCAGGAGGTATTAACCTCTACGTTCAACCTTTGACGATACTATAATATTCCAGGAAGCAAAAGAAACCCTAAAACGTTGGATAATAACCCTAGAAGACAAGTCGGCTCAAGAGAATAATTAATATTGAGTTATTAGCCTCCAAGAAGAGAAGTCGGCCCAGTCAAGTGAGTTGGAGTAGTATAAATAGAGGGTGCTAGAGCTCATTTGGACTCACTCACTCTCACAACTGCATAAGGACAAGTGGTGCGCATGAATGGAGGAGAACTGCAACTGTTGCAGTAGTGACTTAGTCTTGGGTTATGGTTTGGACTTTCTGCTTGGTCTTTGGTTATTTCTGCTTGGTACGCTAGCCTTGGAGAGAGGTACGCTACCTTGGTTGGCTATTGATCTGCTTCCGGAATCATTCTGTTTGTCAAGGTTAAAGGTGCTCGGGGGTGGCCTTTGTGCCTATGGTTGGGTGACAATATTGTTATATTGTCTATGGTAAAAACGAGCACATCTCTTTTATTCTAACGGGTTATGGTCCCACACCTCCTTCAATCAGTCTAACCACTGAAAGGAAGCTAAGCCATACGCTATCAAGCTCGTTGAAGAACTGTTTCTAAGCTCTCTCTTGCTCCCATTATATACTACACACATTGAACTTAGTTAAGCATAGGGAAGCCCCCCTAGGCTAGATTTTACCTAGTCCAAAGAGAAAAAGGCAAGGCTACTGAGGTGACAGTGGATGGTTTGCCTAAGTTGCCCTTGGGGTTTCACAACGTGTGCTCGAGGACTTTTGCACCAAGTGATAACTTAGGGGGTAACATTTTGGCATTGTTGCCGGGAACAAAGTCCATGTCCCAGATATCTGTAAATCAGCTACATTCCTTGATGAAGGTTTTTGCTTGAAGATCTTGTCCTCAGCTGGTGACTCCATGAAAGGAAGAAGCCCTTTTCCTTGTATATCGTGAAGACTTGTGGCTTGTAGGATGAAGCAAGCAATATTGTGAAGGCACTGAAGGTTCATCCCAGTGACTCCCTCCACATCTTTGGTATGGGTATGAGGTATAAATGTTATGCATTTTTCAGATTTATATCAGCACCTCATTTTGAAGATCAAAGAAAATTATTTTGGCATTATCCAAAAAAGAACAAATGGATTACCTAGATCATTCAATTGAGGTTTGCAGTGAAAAGAATAGGAAATAGATGATCTAATCCTTGTATTTAATAGCAATCCCTCATTACAGTTAGGGGCTTAAATAAGCAAGAAAATTAAAGACATAAATGCCCTTTTTGACTCATTAGAGGAGTAAGGGTATATGGCAGCCCTCGTGAAGAAGATATCTCCACCTCATCACCTATGGAAAATCAAGCACATGAAGAGCACATGGATGAAAAATCTTCTCATGTTTTCATTGAAGATCAAATGTATTAGGACTTTGATGGTGAGAGCATCCAAGCATCCATCTCTCTTCCCCATGAAGACAAAGGTTTGGTGAGTTGCACTCATTTCCAAAGTTATGAGTTTTATGATACAACTTTTTGTGATTTAGAAAGAGAAAATTTTGTCGAGAAAACCTCATTTGATGAAGAGCATGACAGCCATGAGATTGATGCTCCCTTCCATGTTGAAAGGCATAAATGGGATATAAATTGATTTCATTTTGATAAGGATCCTATTTATGACAAAACCTCATTTGATGAAGAGCATGACAGCCATGAGATTGATGCTCTCTTCCATGTTTAAAGGCATAAATGGGATATAAATTGATTTCATTTTGATAAGGATCCTAATTATGACACGGATGATGATTCTAAAATCAAGGTTACAAATTTTTGATCTTATGAACAGCCATATTTTCTCACTAATGAAGCTAATTTAACAATGCACAAAGAGGATTTTCATGGCCAAAGAAACTCAGAAATTTTCCAGCCATGAATGTCCTTGGCTCATGCTCTCTTTATGCATAGAAATCCTCTGGAAATGGTGTTTTTGGGGCTGCAATATTTTCTGGACAGCGGCGTGTTCAATCTTGGATTTATGGCAGGGATTTTTACCCTCCTTTCCAGGGGCAGAAAGCCCTAGGTCATGGGTATATGCATTTCTTTCAGATCTGATTGGTGTTCTCATGCTTCATCCTTGTTTTGGGTTGAGGACAGAAAAGAAGGGCAACAATTTTCTTGCAGGTTTCTATTGGAGCCGCCTTCAAAGTCCCTCTTGCTTGATGATTTGATGGTGATGTTGATGGACCAGCCTGTTCTTATGTCAAAGAGAATGATTACATCAGCCCCATCGATCATTCAATAGAAGAAGCTTGCAGCAGTACCAGCCAACCTTGGCAAGATTTTGGTTTCCTATTTCACGATCATGATCCTACTTCAGTTTTTGGCCCAGGAGCAATGGAGATTCTAGCTTGTGTTCATGCAATGGTTACATCAAGTGGTTACACAAAGGAAAATTTCCTGATGTTGATAAAATCATCAAGTGGTTACATTTGCTTCATGATTTTACCTAGCATGTTTATATTTTTATGTTAGAGTAGGGTAGGCGGAATAAGCTCTCTAGCATGAGCATTAGGTTTCATTTAATGTTCTTTTGGCATTGTTGGCTTATGTCTTTCTTTTTTGTAATACCAATTTTGATGTAATGGACTATATGGACATTGTATGTGGTGTTTAGGGATGTGATGTGGATCCATCCCACCACATGGTTTTCTTTTGCTTGAAATGTCTTCTCAATAGGTATACAAGAGATTCGGGGGTTCTCATGTACTCTTCTTCAAACAAAGAGTACATGTCCCCAAGTTGGAACCAGCTGTTATCACCTCATATAGCATAAGATTCCACCTATGATTTTCATCACAGTGGATCGGTTTGCAGCATGCTTGTTAAAAGGATATTTGGTGATGATACATACACCTTGCCTCACATGAGTTATCTTGGCATCATGAGCTATTTGATCATAGAACTACCTTCACCAAAGGTTGTTGTTGTTGCCACAGATCCATCACAAATATAGTTCTTTACTGCTGTTGTGAGAGAACAGTCCTAAAAATGACATCCCTTGCATGCTAGAAAGACATCTGAGGATTCACTCTGAAACAGGATAATTTTGTACTTTTGAAGTTATCAACGGGACATTTGTGGTATGATAGGCCTTGAGCCTCTATGTAGCTACTGTTGTTGATATTACCAAAACCTCATACAGTTTCTACTTGTGCTGGAAGGTGTTCAGATCCATGTTGCATGAAAGGATAGGAAGAAAAGAACAGGGGTTTGCAATAAATTTTTCACAAAATATTTCTGAAAAGTCAAGAAATGACTGTGTACTCGAAGAAGACGCAAGATCAAATTCAAAGTTCAAACATTCTAAGTGATGTGCATTAATATGTTATTTTGGGGCTTTGTTTGATATGTTCCAACATCGGCTTTTAGGGACACACTATGAGTATCCTAAGTCCTTCAAGCCTGTTGTGGACTGTCTAAAACAGAGATCAAATTCTGATATCATAACCCTGTTCCACTACTGTGTATTTCTATCAAATTGAGGATAACGTTCAAGTTTCAAAACCTTTCCTTGAAACACCCTGATATAGTGCTGTAGCAGCTTTCGGCCCATCAAACCAGCAGCAAAAGAACGCAGGAATGTATCATGAAGCATATATCAGTGTTGTATGAAGGGCTTGATACCAAATGGATGTAGAATATTGGAGACTTGCATCATTATATGCGACATTTTACGTTCTCGGGGAATCCTGTGTATGTGCCACATCTACTAACAAATGGCTGTGGATGACCCTTGGCATCGACACATTCAGCAACTCTTTGGGACTTTGTGGCATGCATTTGTGTACATGTTAGAACACTCATACGTTTAATTAGCAGGAGTTCTGGTGCTGTTGCTAATATCAATTATCCTCGTCCCAGTGAAAGTATATCAGGAAACAAAGGGTTATGATTGGGTTTCTTCACATTTCTGCTCATATGACTGTTGCCATGCCTCTTATGCTATTATCGGAATTGGGTATTGGGAATTTCAGAAATTGTGGTTTCCACTTCCAACAGGGCTCCTGATCATCTATTTGAGGATGGTCTTCAGAGTAATCTATTCTTGCTTTTCTTCTCACCTTTGAAGGAGCTATGTGTGGTTTATGAGATTGGGCCTTCCACTGACTATCGAAAGCTTACTTCAGCTCAGCAAGGATTGTATCTTGTGGCGAAGATTCTTCTCAAAGAAAGGGTTCAAGAATTGGTAGGTGGATGTATGGCCACTCCAACAACTTTTGAAGTTGTCATGGGATGCATGATGCATCACAGGTTCCTTTTGGAGCCAATGGTTGTGCTTATTTCCAGTTTCTAAATTTCTGTAAAAAAAACTTTGGGTGCAGCAGATTGTTGTGGACTTTTCAAGCATTCCCATGCCCTTGCACTGGACAGCATACCTACTTTTGGAGCATACAACAGGATATCAGCTTATGTTAGGTATGAGGACAAAACCAACTACTTTGTTCAGCAGAGGCATCACCAGTGGAGCTGCTTGAACGGATTGTCCCTATCAATGGGAGCCTAGGGCGAGCCTAGGGGGATCCTAGGGGGATCCTGAGTCCATGCATCCAATGTCGAAGCATGTAATAGGCCCGCACTATGAGGCTATCTCTGAGCTCCAGGAAGTGCTCTGTGTAAATGTGTTGAACCTGCACAGAATAGATCTAGCTAAATAATAATACACACATTTGCAGAGAGAATTTGAGAAAGAAGAAGAAGGAGAGAAATGGAAGAATTCTCATTAAGCGTATTCCACACTCAAAGAGTGAATAATTTACAATAGATATAAGATACATGAGTAACTAATGAGCCATAGTGGTGGTCTAGAGTGATCTGGACACACATCAACAGTTACAAGAGTGAACTGCCACCTAGTCTAGTCTCTCGGGCGGTTACGGGAGTGAACTGCCACCTGGCTGAGTTAACTAGTCAACTAGTCTTCAGTTAACTGACTGAACAAAGAGTAGTGAGGAGTTAACTCACGGAATCAAGGTAATGTGCCACTCTAGTGATGATACCAAGGCAAGGTTGAATTAGCATGGTGATGATCCCAATGTTGCAAAGTGACAAAACCAATGCAGCATCTAAACTCAACTCAACTAGTCAAACTAAAGTGTCAACTGAAAGAGAATATTTTCCAGGTGGAATATTCTCCCCTAAAATATAGGAGACTGGATAATGACTAATTATGAATAATAAACAAGGAAAAACCTTAGGAAAAATAAATCCTAGGTGTGTGTGAAGTAACTCCAACACTCTGCATAAATGGCCATCTTGAGTCTCAAACCCCAAGGGGGGCAATGCAAGTGACCTGGATATACTACCTATAAATATCCTCTTTGATTATCCCATTCATCTCCTGCTTATTAGGCAAGAGGTGACCAAAAGAGTTCAAAGAGTACCTAGACAGCGGAAGGCAGTCTATCGATATACCTGCTGACTGAAGGAAACAAGAAACCTCTGAGTACCAGCATTGTGCTCTCAGGAAAGGGGGTCGAGAGTCAAGACTGAGGAATGGCCTCCAAAGATCAGTAGGAAAGATATGAGTACTGGTCTCTGCCTACCACCAACTCAGAAAATCTCTGGAGATGACGCAGCAGCTCTACTAGTCTGAAGACAAACCCTGCAAACCGTGTGGTAGAACATGGCAGAAGATGGATACTATCATGACCTTAAAACTTAATAGAAGCAGGCATCATCGACCATGAAACAAAGAATCCCAATACAAGCAAATCCCCAATGGGTAGGGGCCAGGGCACACAAAGTGCATGGGATCAATGAAGAAGAAAGCAGAGGCCAATATGGCAACACTGATTCACAAGCATTAGCGACCTTGTACACAAGCATGGACAGCCCAGATGTGAGCTGGCAGGAGCAAACATACCAGCAGGGTGACATAAATGTTATAACTACCTGACAGTACATGATTATTAGCGGGAAAAGAGCTGGTTGGCAAATAAAGAGGTGAATGCAAGTGATGATGATAGTGACCTCCACAGATCTTAGCGGCAGAGCTTGGCCACAGGAAGGATCCAGGCAGGAGACAAAATCCACAATGACTTGTAGTGGGAAACGAAATGCAATCATAGCCAGAAATTACATAATCACAGCAGAGATGGCCGAAATCAACACAACTGGAAGATTCTGCATTACATACAAGAGGAAAAGGAAGGGTCAATTCTTGTCAATCGTGACTGAAAAGCTCTTCAATTGTGTGTCTGCAAATGAATCTGGACGTCATATTTGTGGAAGTTTGGTGAAGCCCGATGGTCTGGGACCTGGATAAGGAGCTGAGAAAGGAAACCTGAAGCACCTCCCAGAAACCTGATGGCCAGGCAAGGCAGGAGAGGACAAGGAAGAATGAGGGCCACAAATGAGGAAGGAAGCCAACCAAGAAGACAGAGACAAAGGGGGAGTGCCAGAGCTAAAAAGGAGAGGTACAGCTCGTCAAAAAAGAAAAAAGTTGGAAGTGTGGGTTGTCAAAGGCCAAAGTTCGACTAGATTCTGCTGTTCTGAACAAATTGAGGTTAACAAAGACAAAGCAGCCTTCTCTGCCCATCACCCTCCACCAATCCACAATAGAGTGGAGGAGCTCATACACATTGGGGCAGAAGAGAGAGCCATAGCACAGGGGAAAACTTGTCTGATTTTTCAATATTCTCCCCTTCTGATCCTAAGCACACACACAGCCGAAAGAATGTCCTCAAGGCCATGGTTGATTCATAATGCGAGATGAGAAGCAGTGTGGCCAGGATGGTCAAGGAGAACACTGAAAGCATGAGGAGGCAGGCAGGAAAGTGGCTATCCTGAGACAAATCCTCCAACACAAGAACAAGAAAGATAACAAAAAATGGGACTTGGAACTGAGTATGATGATTTATAGGAAGGCTACCCTAGAGCATAGCAACAAAGCCAATATAGCAGGGGTAGGAAGCTCAGGCCAGGAAGCTCAGGAGGAGTTTGCAGAACACACTCAGATCTATCAAGTTCATCGTCAAGGACACAAGAATAATGACTCAGTACATCTTAACCAAAGTCTTATCAGTCACTCTCTGGGAACGGAAAGCCAAGTAGTGGACCCTACAGAGATGAAAAGGTAAAACATGGGATCTTCAATCCCACCCAAGTAACTCTTACCTATGGTTATGAACTCTATTTCTTGGCTGTTATTTTTTGATGATGGTCTGGGTCTGGTGGGCAACCATATTTTAGGTATTGCAGCTCTATGTAGAAGAGCAAACAGAGAGAACCTAGTATATGTTTTTTTAGATACCCTAGATCTGCTTATAAATTTTGTCGTCTGTGTTTTTCCTGTTCTTAACATGCTGAAGACCTGGATTGGATATGACAACGCTCTATTTTTTAACAGCAACAGTGAGATCCCAGAACTAGATTGCAAGCCCGCTGGCTTGCTATTGCAGATCATTGCTATACATGTATGTCTGCACATTAATATAGATCCTGTTTACTTACCAAAATAAAACAACAAAATAAGCACAATTTTCCTTTTTTGGATAGATGAAGCCCATCACACTAAAAAGCACAAAAGTGCTACTTTGATACTTATTCCATACAACTTTATCACACTTACTTCCACTTCCACCTCTGGCTCGGGTGCAGACTCTGGTACCTTTGAATACCATGCAGGGTCTTCCTCCTGCAACCAAAATAAAACATCCAACTTTTACATAGTAAAACGTTTCTTTGTTAATGATAAGCACTGCAGCTAGACAAGATAATAAAGCAACCATTACTGCAGCAAAGTTAGATCATCAGATAACCACCTCCAATATTTTAACAAACAGCCTCATAGCCTCCTGAGAAGGCATATTTCCAAGGTTATTCCAGCTGCACCAAGAACCAAATATTGCCATTAGAAATTTTCATTGAACAGCAAAGGAATAAAGATCAAGATTTCAAGAATGTCAACTTAGCCATGTAAGACAGCAAGTATTTCCATCCAAAGCCTTATTTGCATTTATATGAAGTCCCCTCCACCAACTTAAACCCATCCTCCAGATTAAGGCAACAACAGATTTGGATGGATAGTTGCACAAAAGATAAAGATATAGTTGTCTGCTATGGCATTACTCTGCTTTTCAGTTATTTTATATACATCAAAAGAAAGGTTGATCTGAGATGGTTGTATCCTAGACCTGAGATATACAATGCAATGATTCAACTATTTATGAAAACGCTCCATCCAAATATTTGTTATTAGAAAAAAAAAAAAGTGTGTTATGCTACCCCAAACAAACAAAAAGTGTCATGCTTTGCAACAATACTAAGAGCCAGTTCAAACAGTTCCTTTGAATGATTACTGTAATCATAACACTAGAAACTTTGTTTGGGGTGACAAAATATTATATACAAAGCCAAACACAGAATACCACAAGTTCCCAAATAAGCGTGTTTTTTCATAAAAACTTTCCAAGCCAACTAAAGGGACAATATCAAATAACACCTTCCATGACCAAGAACAATTCCAGAGGCAACAAGGTTCTTTTGATGTCAAACAGGATGCAATTCAAGTATCAGACCTCTCCACATCATGTTATCAACAAATATTAACTACACATAAATGATCAATGGCTGAAAATGCAATCTATTCAAAATGCTTAGATATTTTGAAGTACAACGCTAATTTAACATGGAAATTGTATGGAAAAAAGTATCCATAAGATGACAATCACATCACTTCTTCGTGAAGGAAACTCGCAGTTTTACATCCTTTCCATAACCAGATTGCATTGTGTCACCAGTAATAGAAACTACATGTTTACTAGATTTCCAAAAGAAAAGCCTTCAGATCTAGAAGAAGACATGTAGTGCAATAAAGCTACACACCTTGTCCATTTGCTATGCTCAATTGGGTTCCAGCTTCGAGGTTTAGAAACATTACAGGGGCCCACCGTCGCCTGCAATAAGATATAAATCTGTTGTCAAGAAATTGTACTAAGAAGAGACCACAAAATGCTTTGATCAAATATTCACTCATACGATTCTGCCAAATTTGTCATCGAACATTTAACCTAGATCATGGTTTGACTCAGGGTGTTCAAAAGCCCAGTTCCATGAATATATTGACTCTCCTAGCAAGGTTCCGTGGGAGAAGACCTAGTAACAAGTTACAACCATTCTGAGAAAACTGCTACGCTTGATTATTTCCCATGTACCTTTTTCAACATCATATAATGAAATAAGAAGGATTTCCATAGAATATAAAACCTAAATTGATCTGTAAAGTATCAGGAAAAGAGAAAAATAGTCATCTGAAACAGTCCGATGAGGCCAGAGGCAGCACAAGCCCAACCACCAAGGAACATTGGTACTACATTGGCATAACTACCTAGCCAACGGACATGCAGCAGGCCAACAACTTTACTGGACAGGGAAGAAATGCAAGGAGGAAAGTAAAAAGGCTAATCTTCTTCCAGCAGAAAAAGATGAAACAGAGCGGGAGTTCACAGCCTAATGTTGTGGGATACTCAAGACCATCTGGACGCACCCACAGTAGCCAAACACACTGTGAATCTGAGACAGAGAGCTCTGTAATAATCACTTTTATTTAATGAAACAGAGTATTTGTTTGGCAGTGGAGTTTTTATACCCCATGATGCTTTTCTCCACGTAAATTATTGTATTACTGTGTGCATACTGTATTTATGTGTTTATCATCATTTCATTCATTATTGATATGCAGCAGAATCTCGAATGCAAGTATTGTTACTTCTGTCCACTGTAATTTCAGATTTCGGTGTTACTGTATGCCTGTTAGAAGCCCTGGTATATGCTCGCTCTGTTTTTTGCTTCTATTTCCCCTGTCAGACTTGCTGAATAAATTGAAGGCATGAAATGTTGCAGTTATTAAGTCTGTACAGAGATGAAACTTACAGACAATACGAAGTATTCCATCAGTGAAATTCGGGCTCTGTAAGTTCAGATCATAAATATATGTAAACCATAGATTCTACAATGATCTTTTGAAGTTTTTCTTATTTATTAACTCGCCCATTGGACAAATTTCTCTGAAATATTATAGCCCAATTTTACAGGATGAACACTTAATATCTTGCTAAATTTGGACTTTCTTCAAGATTATCCTGCCGTGTACACATTTCTCGTTTTGTGAACTTGAAAAACATACTAATCATTTCATCCTGTGCAGTTAAATCTAGAAATGCAAGACCCCGGATATAGTTCAGCAGTGGCTTCGACATCAACATCTAGATCCAATAATTGTGATCCAAATTTTTGACAGTATTTGTAAACCAGCAAACGTTTGCACAATGGTTACGAGTTCAATTTCACCTCAAGCCATCAGAAGACTTGTTTGTAGATCTCATGCTTTTTAATCACCTGATCCAGATAGCGATCTAAGTTGAATTTCAGAGTTGTTATTCACAATGTTAAATTTTACCGCTTTCTTATGAGATCCATTGCAATATAAAAGCATTCATTTATTCTGATAATTATTTTCCAACACAAATAATGTCATAGTAGGGTTAATTTCGATATAATTAAAGAACCAGATCAGATATATCAGTCCTCGGAATAACAGTCTCGTCAGATCTTACCAAAATCCCTAAAATGCTTCAGAATAAAACCAGAATTGAACCCAACATACATCACAGCTTTCACAGATACACTCATCGTCCAAAAATAATAACAATAACAAGAAGTATGTTAAGGATCGGTGATATAAATGTAAAATCGAGCGCAAATTAAAGACGACAAGCTTACCTGCTGGTACAGTCCGTACAGAAGCAATGCGTTCTCGTTTTGAAAGCGGGAAATCGCAGCTTTCGAAGAATCTTGAGATGATCCGAGGCCTGCGTAGGCAGCCGCCGCGTAAAACCTGTCCGGATACGCCATTGCAGAGCTCGACCTTGCCATTAATCACAGAGAAAAAATCTCTAAAACCCTCCTGATTTCGATCCAAACCCTAAGACAGATGGATTCTTCTGTCAAACACTTCGCATCGTCCGCATTGTCTACTCGCTCACTCTGTCCCTCGACGACCCGAAATTTAATTGAATGACAATTTGCATTTGAATTTTTATTTTTTTTTTACCAATTTTCATGAACTTTTAATTATTATTATATTAACAATAATAATATACCTTATACTTATTGAGACCATTTAACACATTAAAAGGGTTTATTAAAATAATTTTTTTCTTAATTAATTCAAAAAAATATGACACCTGTTTCGCTAACATCAGAAAAAGCATTTTATGATTTTTTTTATATTATAAAAATTTATATATATCATTATAGTATATATGCATCATTATAGTGGTATGTTCGTTAGGCTTTGAACTTTGATTTTTATGATAGTGATGTTTTATCTTAATTTTAATAAATATTTTTATTTTTAAATGATAAGAGTTGAAGCAAATAGTGATGTTTTATCTTAATTATTAAATTATAATTTAATAAATATTTTTATTTTTAAATGATAAGAGTTGAAGCAATTTTTTAAATCATAATTTTAAGTACCAATAAATTTAACATATAATAAAATCATTTATCATCTTTAATATTTTATATATATTTGTTATTGTGAAAGTAGAATATATATTTGTGATTGTGAAAGTAGATATCGTTTTAGAAATATTTAAATTTCATCTTTAGCATTATAGTTATTTTCAAGATTAAGAATGAGCATATCGTTATTTTGAATTGTAAAATTTGGTCATGTATATGTGAGCTTTGAAATGTAATGTTAAAATATGAATATATTTTTTTCCAATTATAATTACCATGGGATTTATAATAAATAGTATTGTAGAGTTAAAAAAATTGATGAAATTTATAATAATATTATTGTAAAGCTAAAAGATATTTATGAAATTTGTAATAAATATTATTGTAAAGTTAATTTTTATGTTTTGAGATTTGGATTCATTGTTAATATATAAGTGTATTCTAATTTTTATTAGAGAATTTATTTGATTAAGTGAAATTCATTTTATATCATGACTATGCATAAAAAAAATAGTTTTGTTATTATATATGTCGATAGGCATGGTATATAGTGTTGAGTTAGGTTTGACTTTCTATTAGTTCATGGTTGACCATAAAATATACACCCATCTAAAGTTTAAAAAATAATGATTAATTTTAAATTTTAAATCTCATTTATCTGATATAAGTCTTATTGCTGCCTTCCCTTCCCCCAATATTATTGTAATAAATATTTCTGCAATCTAGTCATTTCATGTCTACTCATTCTCTCCCTATCTCCTTAAACAATACTTTCATTATCATATTCGGCAAGTATATGCTATCTAGTAGCCTTGTTAATAGAAGGAATGAGTTAAAAAGTGGGTAAATTCAATCTTTTTGGTCGGTTTATTTTTTTCCTTCGAAGCAAAGTTCTACTTTGATATACTTTTTTTTTCAAAATTTTAATGATATGAATTGTCTTAAAATGAGTCAAAACATAGTCAAAGTTCTCATCGATCAAGTGAAACTATAACTTTCAACAAAATTGTTATCGGATTTAGGAAAGAATTTGAAAAGAGGTTGAATTTGTCTACTATTTAACTTACTCCATTAGCATAATGATTGATTGGTTACGGTGTTTGCTCAGCCTCCCTATCTCTTATGTGGAACGTGTTGTGTGGGTGCATGTGTGTGAAATAACATGTAGTGGAATAATAAATAGTCAAATGACATGTTTGGCATCTTGGAATAGTTTCTATGATTTTCAAATCCCATCTCCACTTATGCACTAACCCAAAATGGCAGTTAGGTCTAATTTGTGACATCACATCCTAGCATATCATTGCCATTATGTTAATAGGGTTCTCCACAAAGGCAATGGTCCTTGTACTAACATAATGTAGTAGTCAGAGGTTGCCTTCATGGCATCCTTATGGGCCCTAGTAATGCACCGAGGAGGCTTCTATGGTCTATATATTTTAGTACTTTGCCTAGGCCCCTTTCAAATCCCAATATTGCTAGATTATGGGCCCAATTCATTGTTAGAGTTCAATAGCATAGTGTGAAGGAGAGAAACAGGGGTGGCAGTGGTTAAGGGCAGAGGAAGGACCCAATGACTAAGGCGAAAGGGTGAAGGCCTGGAAAGTATTCATCCACCTCACACAGAGAGTCAAACATAAGCCTTTACTATCAGTAGTTCTAACCTCATCCAAATGTGAACATGAATCATAAATTGCAAATCTATGGAGAGTTGAGCCACAAGATAGAGTGTTTAAGACCAAGAAACAAACCAATAAATTCAAAATTGAGCTAGGGGAGCAAATCTAGAGGTATAACCATCACCACCATGGAAACCAATCACCCCTGCATCTTCTACTTTCCAATTGCTTCAACATCTAACGAAGGCCATTTGAACTGAAGCCCATATTTCTTTCATGAGTCCACTCAAGGTGGGAATGAACAAGAAATTATGCCAGTGACTGCAAGACAGACAGGTTGTATATGCATCGATGACTCTCGTCCTCCTCCTCCTCCTCGCTATCCTTATTCTTCGCACACATGAAAATCTGCATATGAAACTCCTCCAAATATGTGGAGCTAATCCCTTTCCCTTTCGGTTTATTTAATTCTATATTTTTATTTTATTTTTCATTTCCGTATGAAAAAACTTCAAACCAAAATTTGATATATTTATTTTACATCAATTTTTTCTTATTTAATTTTATACATGGTTACCAAATTTAATTAACAATCCGTTATATATATATATAATTGGTGTACCATTTCAAGTTTGATGTTTATATAGTAACTTCATAATTAACACATATGAGATAATTGAGATGAATAAGGTGGCATAAACATTGTCAATGGTAGAACCGACATGACAGATAACCATATTTTGCTCTAACTAAAGCTAATGTTTTTTATTTCAATATAAGATTGAAAGTTTGGTTTGTTTACTCAAAGTTTTCTAAATCTGTTATCATAAATTATTTTAAAGTGTTTGACATAAATTCTCCAACGACTTTGAAAGTGAGAGGTTTTGAAATATGAATAAAGAATGCTTGAACGTTATACATAATGTCAATTTCACAATTGATAACTTTCTATCCATGTTTATGCGTTTTGTGTTTTTTAATTGTTTGACTTGTACGCAGAGGACAATGTAAATTAGGCCCATTTTAAGGTTGTTTATTTTAATGGTTGGTTTACATTTTTGTTTGGACAATGGGTAGAAATTACAAATATATTTTTCTTTCATTTTTGTAGTGTGGAATTTTAATCATAGTGAACATTTCGCTATTATAACTAAAATGACATTAATATCGACAAACAAATTGGAAATTGGTAATGACATTTGTTTTAAAGATAAGTGAACAATTTTTCAAATCATATAGTGATAAAAGACTACATCTTGTATCAACTAAAGTGATTAAATATCACTACAATGCATTGAACTGGAATAGCAGACCATATGATAGTAATCACTTTAATTTTCATCGTTGATACAAATAATATCAGATACAAAAGAGTGCATTTTTTAAAGGTTAAAAGCTATGTATTTGTGACAATTTTAATTGGGTGATTGATAAGTTTAAATTTCCTTATTCATTCATAATCTTGCATCAAAATAATATATGAAACAATGTTAATTTTGGTAGTTGATAGTGATTGTGGATGTTTATTGTTGAATTTGACTCTCCAACTTATTTTCTAACTCCTCTTATATGATATAAATTTTACCTTTAATCTTTATCTCCTAACCAGCAATTAAGTCCACATGCTTCACTCTCATCCTCGCCATCTTCTATTAGCATCACATTATTTTGCAGCATGGATGTTTTTTTCCAAGAAAAACTTGGTGGGGAAACTCAAGCAATGTTTCCTCACATTCATGGATTTCATCCCTAGTAAACTTGTTGGCAAAGGCTAGTGTGCCTCACCTATGGGGATTTGAATCGAGCACCTACTAGCACATAACTAGCCAAATGCCCAACAACATTGGCGATAACTAGTTAAGTCAACCCCTTGGGCTAACATGGATGTCACTTGCTAAATTGATTCGGATTTTATGAGCAAAACGAAATAAATACATATCTATATTATTAACACGGAGATTCAATGAACAATAACAGAGATACAATAAAACTTGGCTTCTATTAATAAAGAAATATGTTGAAACTGTAAAATGCACACTGAAACAAGCTTGCTAGAATGGTGGCGGCTTATCTCTGAGAAGAGATGCGACGACTGCGCTCATTCGCAAGAAGATGGTTACAATGAGGCTCCAAAGGCCTTTTTTTACATCAAACATGAATGTCAAAACCCTAGACATCCAAAAAACTAACCCTAGGAGATGAAGTGTCAAAAGTCATGTGGGCCTCGTTGGGGTAAGTTAGTACATCAACTTCCCGATGTCGTAACTTTTGCATACGATCTTTGTTTTACGCGCATGATAGCCCGTTGGAAAGGTCTATCCGAGGACTATACATTATCTCATCACGCTCTAACTCTGTCGACAGTGTGACTATGGAAGGCCCAAAAAACGTTGTTTAGGGCCTCAAAACAACCCCAAAATTTTAGGACCCGAAAAGCTAGAAAAAAACTACCAAGATGAAATATGTAAGTGAGCCAGTTGAAATAGGTGAGTGGCCACCAATATCCACATGGATCAATCATCCCCCTTAGGAAGCAATGGTCTCCATTGTGTTGTGTTCCCCCATCAGATGAGGAAATTTTTGTTGAATTTGGCCCCGGGTGAGCCACTTGCCTTGGTGTCGGAGTTGCCCTGCTTTGACAACTTGATAAATTTGGATCCTTTGTTGGTGAGTGCCCTTGACCTGTGTGTCCACAATCTAATCAATGGATGCTTGTTCCATGCAATCGGGGTTGAGCTCTCTGGGTGTCAAATGTTCTGCTATCTCTTAGGTGTCCAGTAATGGTAGAAAATGTGGTTGAAGGAGGTCCACATTAAATATTGGATGCAAGCCAAGGAAGGGGGGAATGTTGAGCTCAAAAGCATTATCACCCACAGTCTTGGTGATGGTGTAAGGTCCATAGCAGAGTGGACGAAACTTTCGATGGGGCCCCGTAAGATGTTATTTCTACAAGTGCAACCAAACTTTATCTCCCACCTGAAACTTGTGTGGCACCCGATGTTGGTCATGGCACTGCTTGTACTTGGCATTTGAACATAATGTGTTAAGGAACCAACTTTCTCGATCTAAGACGATGGTTTGTGGTATCCCAAAATGTACCCACACTCGTTCGAAGAAGAGCTTGGTAGTGGCCTCTATTGTGATGCCCTTCTTACAGGCGACCAAAATCGCTATTTTAGAAAAACAATCAACCACCACAAAAAGGCAGTCATTTCCCCGCTTATTTAATAGAAGGGCCGACATGTAGTCCATCGAGATGGATTCCCAAGTCCTTTCAGGAGTAGGCAGAGCGGTGTACATCCCTTGATTCTTAATGCCTGGTTTGGCAATGGCACAGGCAGTGTAGGACCTAATATACTTGTTGACATCTTGTCAAAGTTTCAACCAATAGAAATGTTGTTGCAACACTACCACTGTGTTTTCT
>JASDQU010586704.1:32379-46756 GCA_032191745.1 Picea mariana | reverse complement strand
GGTAAAATGTTGCTAAATTACCGTACTAAAGATAAATGCTTCACTGCAATATTAATAGTTGCTTAGTTGTCATGGTAACAATGGTTAAATTGCAAGATTAATAATTGTTAATTAGCAGTGATTAATAATGAGGCCAATCACCATGTTAGAAATGGTTTACTTGAAATGTTCTTGATGGAGTTAAATTTGCCAGGATCATCTTCGTTTAAATGGAGGTGTTGATGACAATGTCTACTTGCAATGCTATTGTTGTTAGGTTATTAGATTACCTAGTAATTAAATGGGTAGGAAGGGGAAGTTAATGAGGAGAATGTAATGACAGGGGGTTTACCTTTAGGGTATGGATGTCGTTGCTCATTATAGCAATTATTAGAAAATTGAAATGAGTCATGTTTACTGTTGTCCCTGGTCTTGTAAGTACTTGGTGGTTGTATTGTGGAGTCTTTCGTGTTGGGTGGGATTTAGACTCCTCTTGCAGCTTAGTATGTTTGTCTGTGTGTAATCCGGTGGAAGGAATCCAGTGCCGTATCAAGAGTCTCGGGCTATTTAAAGGCACAGTTCCACTCTTGTGACACATTCTGAGTCGTATCAGTAGTCTCGGGCTGTTTAAAGGCACAGTTCCTCTACTACGACTCTATTGTAGGATTCCTTCATTCTGTGAGAGTACTGTGCCTAACCCCTGGTGTATGTCTCTGCCTACAACCATTAGTTGCCCGCCTCTAGTTCGGAGGCGTTCGCTTCTTACTGTCGCTACTTTATGTCGGGTCGTCTTGATTGTGTTGTTCTTACTTGCGTCATGTCGGTTCGAGTGTTGACTTAGAGTCGAGCGGGTTGTTTCTTCTACACACGCGCACACACTAAAAAAAAAAAAAAAAAAAATTCACCAGTTGACTAAGTAGATGTCCTTAACCAGGAGGGTTCTTACATAAGGGTTCCCAACCATGATAAATTATCTCACTCAACAAGAACTCATTCATAGGTAACTCAATCACAATTGACTCAAATACAATCAATTCTGTCACAAATTCCAATTCACACTCACATCCTACAATCTCTCATTCCTGACATGCCCATCCCACCCTAGGAAGTGTGACCCTTCTATGATCAACATTCCTTTAATTGCCCCACTTCCCTTCCATGGATTCAACAACAGGATAGACAAGAAGTTTTAGATCTCGGTCGTTTTACTTTGGAACCTTGAGAATTAATTCCGAACAATTCTCTACTTGGAGAGAATGAAATATCCCATGGGACTAACAACCCGTATCTTTAATCTATCTCTCCAAGATAATAGATGTACATGTATATACAAAATTAATAGCCGAATATTGGTCACAATAAAAGTCAGGTTCAATGATGGAACCGTCGGTCATGATCACAAATCGTTCCCTTATTACCTTCCCCTGATCGAATGACCAGAATGGACTAAGTAAAAACTATTTGGATGCATGTTCCCAACTTGAAACTTGCCATGTTCATAACTGCCTTCAGTCCACAGCATGTCCCCAAATTGACACTTATTATGTTTATAACTTTCTTTTGTCTACACATCCCTCTCTCTTCAAATTAGGATAAAATAATATATCCTTACTTTATGGTTTTAAATAAATATTAATATAATATTTCTTTTTAGGTTTAAGCCCCTTTAACCTAACCCCCTTAACCTCAACTAGTGGAGTTTAATGCCCGCCATTCTCTTTTATGTGATATCTCTTTGAGAGTGATATATTTACATTATAATTGCATGTGATTAAATTTATGTCTCAGTACAGAAGTATTGATCTCTTGCATCTAGGCTCACAGGACTCAAAATATATAGATCACACACTAAAACCAATGCACACATATCTTCTAGGATGCATGCACTCTTTATTCATTGTTCCACCCTCGTTCCCTTTTACAGGTGTGCATTACATCATGGCATATATTTACAAAATTTCAATGGTTTCCAAAGTCGGTGCTCACTGAATCCTAAATTTTGCATCATCCTATCCGGATCTTCTATTAGTGCATTTTTCCTTGAGTTCTTATACTAGTGCATGATGAAAACTTCATTTGTTTTCTCTTTTAGTGTGTCAGTCCTATGCACTTCCACATGTGTGCACTATATGTATTGAACTACGTGCTATATTATTTTATGAACTGCATGCACTAACCTAATGTGTGATTCACCAAACCAATGGTTTTGTTACTTCAACTCACATGATTATAAGTAAAGTACAATTACATTTATATGTACACTTGGGGATCAACCTAGGAGTATTACAACCCCCCCCCCCCACCATTATTTATGCAATTCCCTCAATTTAGTATATACACATCACAATCAAAATTTCAACAGTTCCCAAAAATATGTGGGTACTATGCCCACATAGCATCTTCATGCTCCCAATTTTCTTCCTCAGGGTCGTACCATGTCCATTGGACCTTCACTAGCTTTATGGCTTGATTCCAAAGCTGCTTGATATTATTATCCAATATGCACACAAGATGCACTCGAAGACAACCTTCTTGCTCCACCTAAATCACATTCCAATTAATGACATAATTAGTATCAGGTAAATTATTTTTAATTAATGATACATGGAATACATTATGAATATGCATTGATGCAGGCAAGGAAAGCATGTATGCCACAGGACCAATCCTTTCCATAATTTCAAATGAACGACAAAAATAAGCTAGCAACTTTGAGAAACTTATTAATCTCAGGGAAATTTTGTTATCCTTTACTTTCAAAAACACATGATCACCCACTTTAAATTCCCTGTGAGTTTTTACCTTATCAACATAACTTGTATTCATGTCTAGTGCAACCTTTAAATTCTTCTTTATTTTTATCATTTTCTCTTCCATTTTCCTGAGTAGTTTTGGCCTAACTATTGCACGGTCCACTGGGTTGTCCCAACTTATTGGTGTGTTGCAATTTATGTCGTAAAGTGCCTCAAATGGGTTCATGTTCAAGGATTCTCGGTATCCATTTTTTTAACCAAACTCTAGCAAGTGTAGATAATCCTTCCATTTGGTTGGTTTATCCATGACATACATCCTTAGAATATATTTTATTACTAGATTCACCCTTTTTGTCTTCCCATATGACTGTGGATGATAAGTTGTGCTAAAATGTAGATTTGTTCCAAATCCATTGAACAATCCTTGCCAAAAATTTGAGGTAAATTTTGGATCTCTATCAGACAATTGTCATAATCAAGCTGTTTCTTTCAAATAAATATCATCTAAGTTAGTTTCCTTATGAGTAATCTTTACTGAAATAAAATGGGCAGCTTTGGTAAGCTTATTCACCACTATAATGATTGAATCATGTTGCTTACTAGTTCTTGTTATCTTAGTAATAAAATCCATTGTTACCACTTCCCACTTCCATTCAAGAATGGGCAATGACTGCAACAAACCAGTTGTATTTCTATGCTCAATCTTGACCTTTTGGGATTCCCAACACTTGGAAAATAAATCAACAATTTATTTCTTCATCCTTGACCAATAATATTGACTCTTGACAGCTACAATAGTTTTTTGGTAACCTAGTTGTTTGGCATAAGGTACATTATGCATTTCTACGAATATCAGATTCTTCAATTCCTCATAATTTGGGATATAAATTCTCCCTTTTTATATGAGAATTTCATCACTTTCCATTTTATAGTCTTCAACTTTCTGTTGTAAATTACCTTGCTGAAGTTTTTCCCTTAAGTCCATATACTTCATCTTCTAGAATTTTGTCTTTTAATTCTGATTGACACATCATAATGGATGTAGCATGAATCTCATGCACTCTCCTATTGAGTGCATCAGACACTTTATTCTCTTTAGCCTTGATATGATTTATATCAAAATCATATTCACTGAGGAAATTTAACCAATTGCTTTTCTTGGAATTTAGAGTTGGTTGTCCAAACAAGTATTTCAGACCACAGTGATATGTTCTCAACTCAAATATTTTTCCCATAAGATATTTCCTCCACATATTCAAAGCATGCACAATGGCTTCCAAATCCAAATCATGAGTTGCATAGATTCTTTCATGCTCTTTCAACTTCCTGGATTCATAGCATACCACATACCCATTCTTACTAAGGACTCCACCCAGTCCTTGTTTGCATGCATCAATACATACAACAAATTTTTCATATGTATCACTTGTTAATAAATGCTTCAAATGTTGGAAACATGTTTCACAATCTTATGACCACTCAAACTTCACAGATTTATTACGCAAATAAGTGATTGGATGTGCAATGTTTGAGAATCCTTCAATAAATCTCTTGTAGTAACCTACAAGACCCATCAATGATCTCACCTCCGAGACATTTCTTGGTTTTGGACAACTTTCTATGGCCTTCATCTTTTCTGGATCTACTACAATTCCTTTCTCTGAAATGATATGACCCAATTAATGGATTTTCTTCTGGTAAAATGAGCACTTTCTCAACCTGCCATACAACTAATGCTCCCTCAATATCTATAACACCATTCTCAAATGTTGTTCATTCTCTTCTTTATACTTAGAGTATATCGAAATGTCATCCTAGAAGACAATAACAAATTTATCGAAGTAATTTCTGAATACACCATTCATGGGACACATCAAGATAGTTGGTGCATTTGTTAATCCAAATGGAACCACTGTGCACTCATAATGGACATATCTTATTCTAAAATCAATCTTGTTAACTCCTTCTTCTTTAATTCTTACCCAATGATAGCCTCACATGAGATCAATCTTAGAGAATATTTTCTCATCTTTCTATTGATCAAAGAGATCATTTATCCTTGGAAAATGATACTTGTTCTTCACAGTTACTTTGTTCAACTATCTGAAGTCAATACAAAGTATCAAGGTTCCATCCATTTTCTTCACAAATAATACTAGGGCACCCCAAGGTGACACACTTGGGTGTATATACTCCTTATTCAAAATATCTTCAAGCTGCATTTGCAATTCCTTCAGTTCAGGTGTGCTCATCTTGTAAGGAGTCTTAGATGTTGGAGTTTCTCCATGCATCAGATTGATCAAGAAGTCAATATCACTTTTGGGTGGAAATACTAGTATATCCTTGAGTACATCTTCAAATTCATTCAGTATTGCGCAATATTCAATATTTGACACCTTAACCCTAGATGTTTCTTCCATCTGCACGAACAATATTTGGCACCCTTTCCTGTAATTATTTTTTAACTACAAGGTTGATATTTCTTTGATAGTTACTCCTCTGGGAATCCCTTGTACTATTCTTAAGTTCATTCCTCATCCAAGAAAGTAAATTCTTTGTTAAAACAATCTAAAACAACATGGTGTTGGTCCAACCAATACATACCAATTAGGAAGTCATAGGGACCTAAAGATATGATGTCCATCTACGTGCTGTGTTCAGTCCATTCATGTTCATTGGACATGCATTAACCATCTCATTAATTTTTATTTTATCTATTGTAGCTAGCTGCACCATCCAAGGTTTTCCAAGATTTATTCTTGGAAATTGAAATATTTCAACCATCTTAGGATCTAGATAATTATGACTAGATCCTAAATCAATTAAAATAGCAATGGGATGGTTATTAATCTTACCTTCCATAACAATCATATGTGATTGAAATTTATCTTTCATTTTGTCCAAGGCTGCATATATCTTATCTACACTTTTTCCCATGTCCTCCACTATTTCATCTTGTTGCACATTGTGAAAAGTCCTTACTCTTTCACTTCTATGAGGTAAATCTCTATACATATGATCTCCTTTACAACCCCAACGTTGAATAGGTTGTTTTCTTGGCCTTTCCCCCAATGGCTCTGTCATTATCGATTCTTTAGTAGCTCGCTATTCATGATAGTTATTTTTGAAGAATTGTTTCTTAGTTCCCTTCTCCCTCTATTCCATATTTCTTTTCTTCTTGTCTTCCCAGTATTTATGGTAATATGCTTTCCCTTTTTGTTTCTCATAAAGGCACTTAGCCCTTCTTCTTTTTTCCTCCAATGTTTTGGGATCATCATATTGTATTATGTCACTGATAAATGATGGCATCCCACTCAAATACCTCTAAATATTAACTTGCTTATCCTTGATGAACAAAATATATTTCAACAATTCTAAAAATATTCTTTCATACTCATGTATGGTCATACTCCCAAGCTTGAGTTCAAATACTTCCTTCATTTTATTGTCATAGTGTCTATTAGTCAAGTATTTCCTTTGAAAATACCTCTTGAATTCTCTCCAGGTCACCTTATTCTCATCAATATGTTGAACTTGCACATATTGGTCCCACCACATTGATGCTTTTCCATTGAGCTGATAAATAGAAATTCTACCTTCTGGCTATGAAGAGTAGTTATGCAATTGAAAATAATTTCTCATATTCAACAACCATGTCTCAGCATCCTCATCCTTCTTATGTTCACCATCAAAAGCAGGAGGCTTGATTTTGTTCATTTCACCCTATAGCGCATCCATCCAATACCTCTTCTTATGTTTCTTGATAGGACTTGAACTATTACGCGATCTCCTAGTTGAATTCCTTTGAGAGTGCCAATGCTTCATTCCAACAGTTTTGTTGCACATTGCTCTTCCCCTCTTACCATGAGACTTATGTCTCTCTGATTTGCTTGACTCAGTTTTCTTATCCATATTCTTCTAAAATTTGTCCAAACACTGCATTAACTTGATGTTAAATTAATCATGTTGTTATTTTTATTTCATAACCCTCTCCTTATCAACTTTAAGACTCAAGACATCCCTTTGCAAACTTTTTATGGTTTCCACAAGGTTCATGCGTTATTCCTTACATTATCCATGTCCATCTTAATTTGTACCTTCATTACCCATATGAACATACATCCCTCTGATATTTTCTTCATGGTTGTAAATCTCCTGCACATCTTCCATGATTCTAAACTTGTGTTGACCCTGTAGTTATCTAATTGTTGTTAACCCTAAAAAATGTGTAGCCAACAAAATTTGTTAGGCTAAAAAATTTAACAAATCATGAAATGATGTACAATTCTGTTTTCATACAACATTATAAATATTTCTTTTGATTTCTTAGGAAGATTGACTTCCTAATTGACACTATGCACACTTCATCTCAATTATATTCATGTGCCAAATTTTACACCCTCAATGATAAAATGTAGCGCATATACCACACACCACTATCCTGTGTGCATACATTTTTATCGTGTGCTAATACTCTACTTGGCACTCTGACTTAACTTCATATGCACACTATGCATATCACAATGGGGTAAAATCACGAAGGTGGGTAACACTTTTGTGAGAATCAGGTCTCCAAAATTCTTCGATACCTTTTTTCAGCTGAGCTAATACTTCTTTCAGCCGAAATGCCTATTTTTTTGGCTAAAATACATTTTGCTCGAAACTTTGAACGTCAAATCGAAGCATACCATAACAATGCCCTCGATTGTCATGTACAATTTTAGCCGAACGAATTTGTTTTCATTTGGTAACATATTTTCGGCTGAAATAAAATTTTAGCCGAAAGAACCGTTTAGGCAAAAAAATGGTTATATATTACCCACACGTCCTGCCTCTCACAGTTTTCCTGAATTGTTTGTTAGTTAATAATGCTCTGTGATAGTGTTTGGTGTTGACGATATCGCTCTATGATAGTGTTTGGTGTTGGCGATAGTGTTGCACGTTGTTTCTTTGTGCGGTTGGGAGGACATTAGTGCTGCGGGCATTCAATCTAAGTACAATTAGAGTTGTAAGTTTAATTTGAAATTGTTAGTTAAAACTGTTAGTTAACTAAATTGCTAGTTAAAATTTATTTTTTATGTTTTAAAATTGTTTGTTACAATTAAGTTTTTAAATGTATGCATAGATTGTTGACATGGTTGTATTCAACCCTATCCATGTACATGGATATGCTTGAATTCGGGCCTTTCCCTATACATGGATAAGGTCGAACAGGGCCATGTCCATGTACAAGGACAGGCCTGTAACACACACTTTGTTTGCTCATGGAAAGCAATATGCTTTTCCAAATTTAAAACACTTTTGATTATCATAGTAATGTATAGTAGGATTAGTTTGTATAACTTGGAAATCTGCTAGTATCCTCCTCAACCAAACTACCTTACAAGTTGCAATCATTGATGCCCCCTATACTTTGCTCAATGGAGGAAAGTGATATCACATGCTACGTCTTACTCAGCCATGAAACTACACTTGTGAAAAAGCTAAAAAAATACCATGTGGTGTATATCTAGTCATCAAATGAGCCTACCCAATCTAAATATGTATAACCTATAAGTCAAAAATCCTCTCCTCTTCCATACACGATACCATACTCCAAAGTACCTTTCAGATAACTTAAAATTCTCTTGGCTTCAATCCAATGATCATCCCTAGAGGCTAGATAACTTAAAATTATCTTGGCTATCATCCAATGCTCAGCCTTAGGGGCTATCATAAATCTAAAAATGTGGTTGACTGGAAAGCTCAAATTTGGCCTAGTGGTTGTGAGATAGATAAAGTTTCATGCCAACTATCTATTTATTAACTATTTCAATTCAGAGTCAGATCTGGTTGATAATTTCGGCCCAACCTCCATAGAGTAGTTGTTGAGTTCCAATAATCCATCCTAAATTTCACCAAGAAAATCTTGGCATACTTGATTTATTACACGAATACACAACCATTAGTTGGCTAAAATTCTATACCTAAGGATTAACATAGGCCTAAATCAGTAACATCAAAAGTTGAACACAAATCATATTATACCTTTTGAATTGTATTGATCTCAATACTATGATGATTATCTCATATACATAAACCACTACAATCATCGAATCACTATCTTATTCCTCCCACCAAGATGTGATTATTTTCCTTTGGTCCTCCCATTATTGTTGAAGACTTATATTTCTCTATCTTAGGGGCCCATGGACTATCGACGTTGATGCGATATGGTTATTCTTGAATAGTGGAACCATATACATAGTTGTAGTATTGTGAACTCTAATATGGCCATATGAATGCTTCCCAATTTTCCCCCATGGTATCGTAGTCCAAACATTCTATTTTTAATTGGCATTTTTCACCTGAATCTGGTGATCTAAATCTATGAAAATCCACAATTTTATGTTGTTTAACTTGCATTTTGAATGCATAAATGGATTCAACATTATAAAACACCATTGGGACACTCATATTATACAAACTTAACCACTCAATGGGATAATTATAATTCCATGGACTAGTGTCCCTTCATTATATAAAGGGGTCACTCTCAGACATGCAGTACCAATCAAGAGGATCCATCACATTAATTCACTATTCATATTAACTAACATCTAACTTGAAATTCACTCATATCCTATCTGGTGGAACAATTGATCTAAATCGGGTATTGTTCATCCTACCCACATCATGAAATATTTTAATATACCATATGTTCATCCATTAATCCTTGTACTCTCCAATCAAATCTCTCATCTACTCATGTTTAATTGATGTATCGATACAACACATGAATAATAAGACCATGATGGACATTTTTATCCACCCTAACTAGCAGAATTGACATCTCAAGAAAAGTATGCAGGTATAATAATCATGCAATGAACATTTTTAGCCCCATAGTTGTCATAATTAAGGCCCAAGTTGACAAACACACCCATGAGATGAATATGATGACATGTAAGTTCCACATAAGTGTCATAATGGCCTGCCATGAGTTGATGGTGGGTCAAGATGGTGATGTTATCATTGCATAATCATTGGGATTTCTTGATTACAGGTTTTTTTAGCCAGTATAATGGGTCATAATTTTTTTTTTTTTACAAATCCTCGAATATGATTCAAAAGTTTGACGAATAATATAACATGTCATAAGTCAAAAAAATGTTGGGGAACCAAGAAAAAAATATAATTAAATTTTGAGAATTAGTGAGTAATGTCCGATGGTAAGGTCAATGTTTTCTATAATGTTGGAACACTCCATCAAACTTCAAAACCATATTTAGTAGTGATACCCATGATTGGAAAAGAAATAAATCATGTTCTCCAACACAATACAATGCAGATTGATGAAATGGGATACAAGACCATGGTAATGAAAAGGTACATAGTGGAAAATACAATGTGGATCTATGTCACAATATATATTCTACTAATATGAAAAGTAAACAATGGAAAGTCCATCTATTAAAAGTTGATCTATGTCACAATATATAAAAACTCGACTCATAGAAGTGATTCTATCCATGATTAATGATCACAAAACAGATGAAAAATAATGCAAGTGGTGAGAATTCAAGTGTGACTTCAATGATAGTAAGAAGGATGGAGGGAAACAATAGTGTAGTAGTAGGAACCAATACATAAATAGAAAATACATACACTACCATAAAGTAACATTGATTTAGGTGGATATTAGTGGCCACCCACCTTTTCCAACTAGCTCAAAATAGTTTTCTGGCAATTTGGGTAATTTACTATTTTTAGCAGTTTTTAACTTCCGAGGCCATTTTGAGGGCCTAAATGAAGGTTTTTGGGGATCGATCTTCTCAATAATATTTGAGGACTCTTATAGATCCCCCTAAATGAATCTCCCCAACGATGCCTTTCTAACAAGCTATCGTGTACCCCAAATAGAGATCGTATGCCAAAGTTACGCCCCCAGGAAGTTGATACACCAAACTGCCCAAATGGGGTCCACAAAACTGTTGTCTTTTCATCTTTTGGGGTTAAGGTTTTGGATTTTATTTATGATAAAAAGGAATTTGGACCCTCATTGTAAAACCATATTCTTGTGAATGCAAGTAGTAGACACATCTCTTCTTAAAGATAAGTTGCCACCATTTTAGTGAGTCTTTCACTCTATGGTTTTATAGTCTTTGTACATTTTCGCTCATTAATAGAAAATTGTGTATTACTATATATCTGTGTTTATGGTTGCATCTCTTATAAATTTTTGTTATATTATTGGATATCTGAGATATCTTTGTACATTTCTTTATTATATCTTCACTCTCATTTAATGCCAAAAATAATCTAGATCAGTGGTATCAGAGAGGTCTTCTCCTTGTCGTCTTAATGCATGTCCCCAACGAGGTTAGGGTACAAAGAATTAGATCTCAAGATTGTTTCTCTTGAGGACAAAAGCTCTTGTAAACCCAAGTGACCTCTCATGGCAAGAGAAACAAAAGATGATGGGACAAGAGATCCTTTCAAAAGGTTGCTTGAGGAATCCCTCACACAACAGAGGAACGAGATGATGGATACTTTTGCACAAATCCTTCAGAAGCTACCAACAGGTGACACATCTTCCTTGAGCAGAGGCACCACCCCCTTAAAGGTAAAAATAAAATTCGATATTCCTATATTTGAAGGTCAGATAGTTGCAAATGTTGTATACAAGTGGTTGAATCTACTAGAAGGGTATTTTTTTGTCCATAACTTTTCGAATAGATAAAAGATTACTTTTGCGCTCCTCAAAGATGTTTCCCATGTCAAATATTCATGAGAAACTTTCTTTGAGAAAAGGAAATAGAGGAGCCCTCATTATTTATAATCATGACCACTTGGGAATCCTTCAGGGATGCTATTAAGGAACAATACTACCTCGTCAGAAGTTATGATGACCTATATACCAAATGGACCACATTGGGGTAAGAAAGAAACTGAGTTGTGCTAGAGTTCACAAATATATTCCATGCGTTGCGCACCAAGATGGATATCAAATATTCAGAGCAACATCTAGTTCTCAAGTATCGCGGTGCTCTGCATAAATACATATAGATCGAAATAGAATTTCTGGACATCTCCTCCTTAGGAACGACCTACCAATATGTCGTCAAAATCAAGTAGAATCTCAAACAAAAGACGCAGAAATTTGGGCCTGGGAACCCCTCACAGCAAAAGTGAGGAAAGGGTGGCCCCAACCCAAATAACAAAGGACAAATAAAATATGGAAATTATCAAGACAACAAGTCCAAGCTGTAAGAAAAGAAGGACACCAGAAAGACAAAGAAATATACCAGGAAGTGGTGCAACTTCCATAAGAGACCTTGGGCGAAGTGAAAGCATCTAAAGCAGATGCGGGTTCTAACTCTGAGCCAAAACTAGAAAGGGGAAGATGGATCATTGACATGGAACCTAGTGCCATCGTTTCTACCACCAAGATCCAGGCTTTTGAACCAAATGAGCCATAAGAAGGTGAGCGCCTCTTCCATTCACAGATGTGGGTGAACGGTGCCCCATTGCACTTCATCATTGATAGCACTTGCTAGAAGAACCTCATGTTAGCAGAGGTTGTCAAGTAGTTGGCCTTGCCAACTACACCGCACCAACAATCCTACACCATTGGATGGCTCCACCAAGGAAGCGATATCCATGTTAGCTAACAGTGTTGAATGTCATACAACATCAAGCCCTTCAAAGATGAAGTATTATGTGACATTTCTCCTCTTTAAGTTTGTAATGTTCTTTTGGGTCAACCTTATTTACGAAAACATCATGATGTATATGATTCTAGGCCTCGTAGTCTTATTATTAATTTGAATAGGAAATTGTATAGGATACCCGAGGAAGTCCCTCCTAGTGATATTTCCTTGATCTCTTCCAAGCAATGTAGGAAGGTCATCTCTCAGACTGATAAAATTGTCTTCTTCGTGATTCTCTCTCAAAGTGAATGAAATATCACAGCCACATCCAGGGCCTCTACAACCAATATCTCCACACAATAGAAGAAACTAGATAAGGTCATGGAAGAATACTCAAATATCTTCTCTTCTCCTACTGAGGTACCTCTGCACTTTCAGGTTAAGCATCCCATCGATCTGACCCCAGGCGTACTACCACCCACCACTGCTCTTTGTTATAAAATGAGGAGGTCAATGTAACATCCCGCTCTGGCGCACTGAAAACACTTATTATTTGAGGACACTTGCTCGCAAGTGATTTGGACTTTTATGATGTTAGACCATTTATACTTGATTATGATGCGATTGACAGTTGACATGATGTGTTACTATCTGATGTACACAGGTGCTATTGACTCAGTTTTATTGAGTGTGTAGGTTTTTTGACCTTGAGGATGCCGAGGCATCAATAGAACCCCCTTGGACTCCGGACTAAGTCAGGGAGTATGCTTTTGGGTGATATGTTTACTATGATGTTTAATTTGATTTGATGATTTGTTGTTGACATTTCTGACATGATTATTGTGATGCAGGCTGATGATAGCTTGTCGACCAGACTCACATATGGAGTAAAGGGGCCACACACGATTTGCATAGAGGTTGAGGGAGAGGGGTGGACAGCAGCCCTGCCACCGCTTGCTAGCACTCCCACCGTGGCTCGAACTGTAGGTTAACGATTACCTAGTTCGTGAGGACCTACGATGCCATGAGGGACGACTGCGACAGTTGCTCACGATGATTCTAAGGGGCACGCAATAAGGCGGTGGCCTTATTCCTTAGAACCCTTAGTCTCCTACAAGTTCACCTGGCGGAGTGTTGACTCCAGGGGTTATAGAGGTCTACCAATCAGTCCAGTTGGTGAGTGACACCCTTGGAGCACGTGGTGCATCCTGAAGGGCACGTCGCAGAAAATAAACTCATTTGGTGAGTGGCACCCTTGGAGCACATGGTGCATCTTGAAGGGCACGTCGCCCAAAAGAAATTCAAGAGGTGAGTGGCACCCTTGGCGCACGTGGTGCGTCCTTAAGGACACGTCGCGATAATGTGGTTGAAGGAGTCAGCCTAATTATCCCTAAGTCTTCAGCACCTGAAGAAAACCTTAAGCAATTCCCTTAACCACTCGTTGCCTAGCTCAAAATCTAAACCCTAAGCCTAAGACTTTTCTAGAAAAAAGTGGGGGAAATTTAGTGTGACCTTAACAAATGAAAATTTCAAAAAAAAGAGAGAAAACAAAAACTCAAACCATTATCCTCTCATTATCCATGTCTACTTAATTAAACTATCCTCCATCGCCTTGATCTTCCAGTATCCATCTCCCTTTTACTTGTCCAGTTCACATTACTAAATCACCATCCCTCCCCTTAATTCCTCATTATTCTCTTTATGTAATACATTTACTTTTCCCATGTAAATGTTTGCCATCACCTTAATCTCTCATTATCCTATATATATATATATTAATGGTGAATTTAAATGATGGATAATGATAATTTACTATGATGAATGCATGCTTATAAATAGAAAAAAAAAAATGAATATATATATACATATATTATAAACAAATGGTGGCGTATTCCTTAATCTTAAATTTTTAGAATAATGAAAATGATAAATGGATTCTCTTTCCATAATTTATTAATCCCTACCACCTCTACCATTAATAAAAGTTATGCATGTAAAAAAAAAAAAGGGAAT
>JASDQU010586703.1:106022-122540 GCA_032191745.1 Picea mariana | reverse complement strand
TTTAGAGGTAATAAGAAGATAAGAAGGCCGAATTTCAAGGGAGGGTGAAGTCTTTTGGTGATGTGTTCTAAGGTATGTTATTTTCAGGTCATCTTACCATTTTTACTATAATTGTTTTTCTAGAACGATTCAGATGGTGAAATCTCTATGGTGTTGATAAGACATATCAAGGTACCTCTGGTAAAAATTCTAGCTCTTGATTCGCTACAATTATGGAGATACACTCTGTGGAAGATAGGGTTTGTGACCAGTCCTGAAGCTAGTCAATAAACAGGTGTTCTGGGTTAAACAATCATAAATTATTCATACATAATCAAAATGAAGTGGGACCACTTCCATTGGAAATAGTACGGACTATAGTTTCTTGTGTGAGAGTTTCAAAATTGGATGTTAAATATTGAGCGCGGGGCATGCTGTATAAGTTGGGTGTTTTGAACAGACTAGAATTGAATAAAGTCTACCATTCTTTCTATAACCTCTTTTTGGAGAGGATTCAAGGAGTGAAAATTGGCGGAGTTTTAGAGAATACATTGAGTAATATTATCTATATGATCAGAGTACTCCAAGAATTGAATAATTGCAAAAATTGAAGAAGTCTCAGAAGGCATTATCAAGTTCTATGTGAGGATTGGTTTATGGTGATGATTTAATGTAAAGTTTTATAATCTCTCATATATTATTGGGAGGAAGGAAGGGGAAAGGATGGAGAGTTCAACTCTCTCTTGATATTGTAGGATTGTATCTTCCTCTTGGAGGTTTATCCCTCCCTCTACATTTGGAAGCTGTAGCTACCTTTGGAAGTCATTACTTCCCTTGAACAATAAATTATTGATTATTTCTCATATATTGTGCATGGTGTATTATGGTGTATTGGTGAAACTCTTATACTATTGTTCATTGATCATTGGATATAATTGAATTGTTTAAGTATAATTTGAGAAAGGTTTTTAATTGTACTTGATACTGATTCACCCCCCTCTCAGTATCAACAACATCAGCACATGAAAATACACCAAACCCCAACCCACAATCCACAAACATAAAAATGAAAATTGATGTAGATTTGAGGTCTCTTAGATACCTTATGAAATACTTATGAAATACTAGAGAGCCCTCACAATTGTTCCTAGCCACATCCCTAAATACCATTGTCTCTTTTATTACAATTTCCCAACCATAACTAACAAACATATCTAATTACAGGGATATAATATATGAATATTATAGGACATGACTAAATAAAATCCAAGTTAGAGACCTCAACATTTACAAAAATGATTTGATGATATTGTTTATTGTCCCAAGAACTAGATTACAACCACCGATCACAAATAGATGCATCTATATGGATTGGTGCACACATGAACCATTTTTAGACAATTGGGTGGACATGTGGTTGATGGTGTTTTACAAACCTCCCTACAATAATAGGGAGGTGCCTTTGTATTTCCTTAGAAAATCATGGGTATATTTTGTCTTACATCACCATGTTAAATACTTTGACATTGGTGAATTAGATGGGGTGTTATAGCTCAAAATGCCACTGCTATGCATTTTTTACATTGGCCTACTCATTTACACATTTGTCAACCACTTTTGTCGAGTTTCTTCTTAAAATACATATTTTTGTATGGTGTATTCACCTTGATACATATGTATAACATGTACATACACGATATGAATACCTAACATCCCACTTATACTCTCAAAATTTTCAAAAAATAAAAAATTTCGCACTTTCAAGTGGAGTTTACGGGCTATTTTGGGTTGCACAACCATTTGACCTCTTGTAGCCCTTCTAAAAACTGAATAACCATCATTTCTCCATATAAAATGTCCCTAGTGGGGTCATTTGAAGATATGAAAAAAGAGCCAAGTATTTTTTTCCAAAATTTCTCCCTTGCATTCCAAGCCTTCGCATCTCATTTTGAGTTTTCATCGTCAACATTCCCAATTATTCATCCTCCTTATACAATCCATCCATTTCCCTATATTGGCATGTTGGCTGTGAGGATCTCACTTTGAAAATGGTGCACTTGGATTTTAATTAGAGGAACCCGGTTGAGGTTCATGGAGTGGTATCGACAAGATTAAGGTTGTGTCTTATCATCTTATTTTCAATAAAAGAGAATCTTCTTGTCCCAAATCTATGTGTCTTCTTGTTTATATTTATAAATTTATTTCATGAATATTTAGGACTTTAAATGATCTTATTGATTATTCATATGATGTTATATATGGTTGTCTAAAGCTTTTTCAGGCCAACATTGGGAGGATTCTTGCAATCCAGGAGCAAAAAATGACAAGAAATGATCTACTACAACTAAAAGGAATTAAGGTGCATACCTTGGTTTACTCTCCCTTTCCTTAATTATCATTAGGTCTTGTTAGATTTGGGTGGAATAAGAGTAATTATGTATTTTAAGGTGTCATTGATTTTCCTAGTCACTATACCTTGATTAGGGAACTTTTCCCCATAGAAGAATTGGTGAATCCACTGGGAAGCTCTTTAGGGCCTTGTTAGGAGATTCTTTTTGGTTTGATTTCTTGTTGTTTTTCTGTGCTTTCTGAGTCTATGAGAGCCTTTGGTCATCTTCCAGGTGTTTACCATTTTTCCTGATCTAGGTGGCCACAGTGAATTTTATCTCTTTTTGAGGTTGTTTAGTAATATACGTTCCCTGGTTTATAACCAACCCGCTTACACCCACACTCTAAATTTAATCCAACCTACAAACATACACATTCTTCCTGTGCACAACACGCATGTTTGTTATTGTGAAGAGGTTTCTCAAAAACTTTTCATTCCTTCTAGAGAACTCTATTAACTATTGTTGGACAAGATTTAAGTCTTATATTGTTTATGAAATTGTAAAGAAATCCTCTTGTATAGTTTTCTGTCTCTTTCTATCTTTTATCAAGGTTGAAAGTGTACTTTTAATATTTAGGTTCTCCTTTGGATTTGGGTGAATCGCTTCTTTCTGACAATGGTTTAATATCTAAGTCATTCTCTTGGTTTTTCTCCTTCTCTCTTGGTATGCTTTGAAAAGAAAAAAAATAGTTGTTTTGTTGTTTTCATTTCACAAGAACATAAACAATTTAAAAAATTGTAGTTAAGTGTAAATTTGTTTCTCATCCCTTTCCCTTGTATTCACTTTGTAGAAAGAAAAATAAGTTTCTTAACTACATTTGCATGTTACTTTTCATTTTCATTTGGTTGTAGTAGCTAAGGTTTTGTTTATAAAAGAAAATAAGTTCCAAGCCAAAGTTCCTTGATACTTTCTTTCCAAAAAGGCTTGAGTAGTTGCATTTCATTGGAAACGAAAAAGCATTATAGGATAGGTTGTGCATAGGATCTTCATTTTCCTTCTAAAAAGTTTGCATTTTAAGTGAAAAGAGCCAATTTTCATTTTTAGGACTTAGTTTGCTTTCATTTTCATCAAAAGAACAATGTTCTAAAAGGCTCTATAATTCTCCTATTTTTCGTCTCTAAAAGAACATCATGAGTTTCGCTCCCACACCCTTGAGTAATCAAGCCATCAAAATTAATGCTTAATGTTAAAATCAGTTAGACTTTTACATTTACAGGGTACGCCAATTAGACTAGGATTTAAGGCTTTGGATTAGGTGTGGAGAGAAAACTCTGCAAGTCCACTAAACAAAATTAAGAGTCTGTGTTAAGGAGTGTTAAAGTCCATTTCTAGTAAAATTTAACTGGGACCCCCCTCTAACACATGGGATAAACATGAGGTCGTGTGAAGAAAGGAAGATGAGATAACCCTTCCAAATCCAAACCAAGCATAGTGGGGATCGTATTTGAGAGTCATTCTTGGGATTGTGGTGACTTCATCTAACTACGGAGCTTTGTGGACATCGAATCCATTCGGGATACTTAGTTTTATTCTGAAACTTTTTATTTCAGTACCATTGAAACACTTCAGACATAGTTATCTTGCTCATATGATCTGCTCGATTGTTGACTATACCCTCCTGGTGACTAACTGCAAGATGGAAACCTAGTTTCCTTTTATAGGTACTCACAGAGGTGACTTCGGGGAACATACTACAGTACCTAGGACAGACATTGGACCACGCTTCACAGAGTATACTCGAAGGGTGTTTCTGTGTTCAAGTTACACATGCATCGGTAAGTTTCTTTAGTGTTGGTTGGTGTAACTATTCTTGATTTCTTGATTTATCTTTAAGTACTTTTTAGTTTGTTTTATGTGCTTCTACCTAGATTTACCTTAGAGTGTCGGTTTATTGTTTCACAAAGTTGACAATCAATAACTCCACCATTTGTGTAGGCTCCAAGGCCTCCCACCAAAAACTATGGATCCACCCCCACCACCGCTGAGGAAAAGGTTATATCAAGAAGTTTATTTCGAAGCTACCAGGACATAAGAAATTTTGGTTGATCTTGTTCCTAGAGGATACACTCTCGCACCAAAGGTAACTAGCATTTCAGACCTCAAAGTCGAAGGATTCTTTAGGCCCTGGAACCCTTCATTAACTGACCTATCATCACCAATTATTGTTCAGATAGTCCCTGTTGAGATGTCTACTCCTGATCATCATCTCATTAGGTGACTAGCTATGGAAGAAAATGATGTTACATCTATAAGGAGTCCTCATACTCTCATCCCCGTTGTAGGTGGAGGGGGCGTCATTCCCCCTCCCTCGCCTTCCCCTACAAGGAATACCTCTCATTAGAAACCTACCACTTATGGTAGTGGAACAATATCTACTATGACTTTAACCATTGTTCATACATCAGCCATACAGAACATGTATGTCACTCCTTTCTCATATGGGATGTCGAGTTTTGACACAAATTTGACTTTAGCCTACTCCACTTTATAGACTACTAGTATGGGGGCATGGATTTCTATTACTCCCTTCCAAGGATCTCTTAGGGGTGCCTCTGATCCATACAATGTAGTCCCTTATGGTAGGGGTTTTATTCCTCCTCCGTTACCCTCTCTTGGAGGTGATTTTCTGCAACCATACGGGCCCAACTCTAGTTCTATCTTGTTTAGTAGAGGGATTCAAAGGCCTTAACCATACGTGACTCTAGTTGGGTCCACATCATTCTCTTGATTTGGTTATTTAAGGAATAACACCTTCTCTTCATCAACATTTTGGTCAGGGGGAAACCCCTTTCTTAATCAATACAACACTATGAAACGATTTGTACCTTCATAAGGAATGATGGCAGGAATCACTCCCATTCAAGGTCTTGGAAATCCATGTAATGGTTCTATACCTCTGCAAGCGATGTCGATCAGGGAAAACCCCTCCCACGTCCAATAGAACCCCGAGAAAGGTTCAGTTCCTATACTAGGGGGGTCAACTGGGGTAACCTCAACCAAGGATTTTGGAATACCATGCAGGCGGAAATACCCACTCAATGTATGTCATCAAAATATTTGACTTCGTCTATGATGAATACTACTGTGCAGGTCCCTTACACTAGCCAAGGAAACCCTAGTTTTAACTAGAACCATGGTTAGCAGGAAAACGTTTCTTAGCAACCTGGTGCCAACCAATATCTAGGTTCCTCTTTTCCTTTAAGTCCACCACAACCCAAGTTACCATTTATGGAAAATGTTCATTTTCTAGAATTGTCATGGTTGTTAAATGACTGTATTTTTAATTATCCAAGTTGGCCTCCTATGTCGATTAAGTTTCCCTCAGATATTCCAAAATTTGAAGGAAAGCCTAGCGAAGATTCGAGTAATCATGTTACAACTTTTCACCTATGGTGCTCCTCCAATTAGTTGAATAATGAGCCTATTAAGATAGGATTTTTTCAATGAACCCTCATAGGGGGTGCCACGAATTGGTATATTGAGTTCGATTGCTCGAAGTACTCTTACTTTAATGATCTGGAGATGGTTTTCTTGAGCCATTTTCAGCTACCGGTGAGATATGATTTCGACACCAAGTTGATGGCCAATTTCAAGTAGACTAAGACCGTCCATATCTATGATCATAATCGGGAATGGCATCATCGTAAGATCTTGATTAAAGTAAATATCCCTCCTAGTTTTTTTCTTGAGTGGTTCCTGAAGTCTTTGGTACCTTGTGTTTCTAAAGATGTTGCATCTTCCGAATATTTTTTTGAAGAAGAGGCTATAATGAGGGCTTAGTAGCTGGAATTGATCTATTTGCAATCTGAAATTCTTTATAAGATTCTTCCCGATGCACCATGGTGAACCTTTGAGTTGACCAAACCAAATTTTGGGCCTCATGTCCATGGTATTGTGGGATCAACACAAAAACAAGCCCGCAGATCAGTTGTCCAACCAAATGAAACAATTGTTGCTACAATAGATTGTGTCCAACCATACTTATAGTATGGATTACCCCACCACTATCACATCAAAATTGAATGTTGTGCAGACAAAAAAATCCCAAAGATAACCAACAGTCTGAGGGGAAAAGAAAGGGACAACGAAAGAAGGGTAAGGGGGGTAATGATAAAAAGATTTATAACAATGTTGGTGAGGGAAAAAATGAAAATAATAAGGTTAAGTTCCCATGTAAAATTTTCATGGAAAACCACTTGACTCATCAATTCCCTCGAATGGAGGAATCCCAGAATCTTTTGGCACAACAAAATCTTGTTTTGTTAACTAACCCTTTCCCTCAAGGGAAGAATTTGACGTAGGATTCCTCATCCACAAACGTGATTGGGGGCAATGAGGGTGCATCCACACTTAATGCTAACACTAGATCTGCAAATGTGTAAATTATGAGAGAGGATGCTCATCCTCAAACCAGGGCCCATGATTATAGAATTCATTAATCTGCTGAGAAAGGAAAAGAAGCTCCTGACCTATTTCCTCCTCTTCATATCGAGAATAAAATGGGAGAAACAATGACTCACATCCCCAAATATGTGATTAAGAAATATTCTCATAATCCAAATGAAAGGGATACTCAGAACTACTATGTCATTGAAGATCTTGTGTAAACCTCGAGTACGATGTCTTGTTTGGAGGTCCTCCATAGTTGCTCCTCGCAGAGAAAAGAGCTACTATCCACTTTAGGTGTTGTTGATCCAAATAACTCAAGATCTATCATTTTTTACCCTTCCAATCATAAACCTCATTTTCCTCACCACGTTGACTTTCAAATAGTAGTGGTTTACACCACAAAATCATTGACACAAAATATTTTTCACATGGTGGTAGACGAGGGTGCATAAACTTGCATTATGTTGTTTCCATGTTGGAAGGCTATTGGTCAACCCAAGTTGTCTCTGTCTCCTACATTGTTAACTGCAAATGACATCCATTATTTTTTATCGCATGGCATAATCCCCATCCTTCCTCGTGTAGTTGGAGGGAAAAATTGTGTGTCGAGATCGAAGTAGTCGACGCACCTTTCGACTACAACCTTTTGTTGGGTCGAAGTTGTAATTACAAAATGACAACAGTTGAATCCTCCTTTCAAGTACTATTATTTCCTCATGAAGGTAGGATAGTAATCATTGATCGATTTTCCTAATCCCATCTTGACCCTTCATCGAGGGCATCCATGGTCCCAATTATTAATAACCCACAACAAGGTACTTTCAACTTAGGTGTTGGATTGTTTCCATATTTGATGGGAACTTTTTACTTTTCACTGCCTTCGAATGATATTAAGTTTATTTCAGTTGTCCCTGATCATCCTAAGGTTGTAAGTTTCCAGGTGACTTCATTTTAAACTATTTATTTCAACGATACATGGAATTTACCTTCCCCATGGCTTTGATGGAATGGGTAGGGAATCCTGACATGGCTATGCCCTTTTTCATAGCTAAGGTCGTGTACAATATTGTTCAGAAAACCTCGGCCAAATATGATCCAACTACCCCTCAAGAGCTAGATCTCGTTCTAGAGCTTATTTGGGCTCAAGAGTCTCTTACTTTGCATGATCCTTTGGACATGGTCTTTCCTTCTGACGAGGTGATTTTAGAGGTAATGATGGGTTTGGAGAGACCTTGGGATGATATTCATCATAGATCACACTTATTACCTGATCTTATGAGAGTGGAAGCATAAGAGTTTACTTTGACCATGAATGGAGATGTGATGGTGAATATAGATGAGATGATCCCAATTGATATCTACAAATCCCATTACGTTGTCAAAAACTTATTTGTCGAAGTGGATTGTTCCCCCGAGGATATTCAAGTGTATACTAAGTTATTTAAATAATTTCACAATTTTTTTTCCTAGTCTTATGAGGAAATGCCAGGCATTTACTGTCGTATTGTTGAACAAGAAATTATAACCTATCTTGATGCCAAACCAGTTTGGAAGAAGCTTCGATCGGTCAACCCTTGAAAAGCAATGGCCATTAAAGATCAGGTAGAGAAGTTGATTAAAGTTGGTTTGATCTATCCAATTAAATTAACGGAATGGGTCTCAAACCCTATTCCTGTGAATAAAAATCAAGGTACAATTCGAGTGTCTATGGATTTTCGTCATCTGAAAAAGGCATGCCCAAAATATAACTTTCCTACCCCATTCATTGATCAGATTATCTATGAATGTGCGGATTGTGAAGTTTTTTCCTTTATGGATAGTTTCTCAGGGTACAATCAAATTCATATCAAGCCCGAGGATCAACATAATATTGCTTTTTTATGTCATTGGGGTACCTTTGCATATAGGAAAATGCCTTTTGGCCTAAAAAATGATGGAGTTTATTTCCAGTGGGCCATGTCATTCACTTTTCAGGACCTCAAACATATAGTCGAAGCATATATTTATGATTTTGCATCACGTTCTCACAAGATACCTGATCATCCCGCTCACCTTCGACTCATTTTTTAGAGGTATCACTACTACCATATTCGCTTGACTCCAAACAAGTGTAGTTTTTTTGTTACATTGGGATGTTTATCGGGTTTTATCGTGTCCAACAAAGGGATCATGGTTGAGCCTCTTAATGTTGAGGCAATGTATCAGTTTCCTTCCCCACTCACAGTTTCTCAGCTTTAGAGTATCCAAGGGAAAGATAACTTCTTTCGACGATTTATTGTTAACTATGATGAAATCACTAAGGGGTTCATGCATATTTGAAGAAAGGAGTCTGATTCTTTTGGGATGAAGTGGCTCAATGCTCTTTTGAAGAGTTGAAAACTTCCCTGATGTCTTCCCCTCTGCTCATCCCTCCTTATTATGGAAAATATTTCTTGTTATATTTAGCTGCAATAGAATCCACCATCGGTATGGTCCTGGTTTAGGAGGATGATGCAATCCAGGAACATGTTATCTACTACCTCAGTCGAGGCTTAGTAGGACCAGAACTCGACTATACCCACGTTGAGAAACTAGATTTTGTATCTATTCACGTTGTCCTAAGGTTTCGTCACTATAGTTTACTCTGTAATACCACCGTCATCGTTGTCATTAATCCTTTTCATCACATGTTCACATGAAGGGTCATGGACGGGAAGATTAGTCGTTGGATTTTTATTCTTCAAGAATTCGATTTGGACTTTGTTTTAGTGAAGTCCAAGAAATATTTGGTCTTTGTAGAGTTAATTTCGAAACTTTTGATTAAGAGTGGAAAATATTTTCCCAAAGAGTCATTGACCAAGGAGGATCTCTTCCTTATCGTGTCTTCTGACCCTTAGTATGGAGATATACTTGTGTATCTTCAGAATCTGAAGTTTCCTCCCTCTACTTCTTGTGATGAGCATTGAAAAATACTCCATCAAGCATGAAAGTATCTTATAATAGACAACACTTTGTATCGTTGAGGAGTCAGCTTCGTTCTCCATCATTTTCTGACTCATGAGAAAGTAGAGCTTGTGATAAATGATTTCCACATTGGAGCATGTGGAGGTCACTTGTGTGGGTTGGATACAACTAAGAAAATACTTCGTGCTTGATACTTCTAGCCCTCGTTAATCAAATATTTTATAGAGGCAGTTAAGAAGTGTCACCCATGTCAGATCTTCTCTCGGAAGATGTGGGCACACCCTACTCCTATGTTTCTTGTTATTTTTGTTGGCCCCTTCACTAAGTGGGGAATTTATTTCACTAGATTCCACCCATATTATACTAGGGGGCATCATTATATCATTGTGGCAATAGACTACTTCACCAATCGGGTCGAAGCCATGCCAACATTCAACAATGATGGGGAAACAATGAAACTCTTTATTTTCAACCAAATCATTGCTAGGTTTGGTATACCGAAAGATATTGTCACTGACCATGAAATTCACTTTCAAAATAAGATTATGATTGAGTTAAATTCAAATCTAGAGTTCAAACAAGAACATTCATCACCCTATTATCCACAAGTGAATGGTCAAGTGGAGGCTATCTATAAGTCTCTTAACACTATTCTCCAACAGAAAATCAATTTGGCCAAGTCGAATTGGCATTTGATGTTATACTCAACACTTTGGGAATATCAAAATTTCGTTAATACTTCTACATTATTCTCTCCTTTCCAAATTTTTTACGGGATGGAGGCAGTATTTCCTATAGAGTGTTAGATTCCTTCTCTCAAGTTGGCAGTAGAATTACTGCCCAACACAACTGCGCTTGAAGAGAGTCTTTTCTATATCGAGTAGCTCAATGAACATCGTTAGGATGCATCCTTGGCTAACAAGTCTCATAAACATCATGTCAAGTGTTAGTACGATCGATTGGTTCTCCCTAGATTTTTCTCCGAAGATGATCTTGTCTTGGTCTATGATCAAGATAAATATCCCTTGGAGGTGGGAAAGTTTAAATCCATGTGTTTCAGACCATGTATTATAAAGAAATTTTTGGAAAGAGGTGCTTATGAATTGGTTGACTTTGACGAAAATTTGTTACCCGAGCCCAGAAATGGGATTTATCTAAAGATATATTATGCTTAGGTTGGTCACCTGAGTGTCACTTCTTGTAAATAGTGTATATATTTATCTATATATTTTAAATTTTTTTGTCTTATGGAAGTGTATTTTATTGTTTTTCTACATTGTGGAAGATGTCAAGAGAATTTGAGGTTTATGTTGGGTTTGCAGATGGTGCCAACCGACACAGTTAGAGGCTTGCCTCTATATCTTCGGTAATCTTCACGCCCATTGGTTAGTTGATATCTTTTGGAGATTCTTGTCTAGGAGAAGTAACCAATAATGTTGTCGAGTATAGTGTTGTAACAAAATTGTTGTGTGATTCCTTGTCACATGGTATTTCTCACCTCCTAGTTCATCTAGATGATCAGCTCATAGTGTCACAGTTAAATGGAATGTACCATGTCCATGATCCCACCTTGCATCGATGATTCCTTAGGGTACATCTCTTGAAACATTATTTCAATTATATTACATATATTCATGTTCCTAGGCGCTCTAATCGGTTAATTGATCATTGGAAAATCATGTTTTAGATTGGCATCTTTCACATATATAAATACAGAATCATACCCATACACACACATGTAAATATATTTGTACAAAATATATTTAATCCATAAGGTAAAAAGATAAATATATATATATAACGTGTCCAAAAAATGATGTCACAGTACAAAATGTGGGTCGTATGCCTCAAAAGTGTCAAGTATACATCATCGGGCTTAATCCCTCAATTCATATGAGAAATGTTGTAAATATTGTCATTGATGTCAATAGTCGAAGTGATGATCTGTAATGATGAAGTACATCAAATGAGATTTTCATTGATGTCAACAGAATATCAACCAGAAGAAGATGTCAAATTGTGTGCAGATATCGAAAGAGCGAACAGGGGAAGTGCATAATCAAAAGATCAAAGATCATAAGGAATATCACATTGCACAAAGAGGAAATCTGTGACTATTGTTGATCATGATAGGATCAACAATGATTCGATGATCAAGCTCGGAAGGAAGAACAGATTGTAGAGATGTCATTGGGATCAATGAAAATAATGAACAAGTGATCAATGCCCAGAAATGGTGAGAGGCCTCACCATTCTTCCGATCAGAGTGAGAAGCTCAACAACCGTCCGATCAAGAGGTTGACTATGACCTTGAGAACCATAAAATGATCATGACCTTCGAGTTCAGAGAAAGGAGCCATCAATAATCTTGATGGATGATAGAGAGTGTTGGACAGGACATGAAATAATAACTCGGGTCATTAGATATAGCATAGCTTCAAGGAGGATAAGTGTTGAACTCATTCAAACTCCAAATCTCAGGAGGAGGAACGACGTGGACCATTAGATCAAAAGCTAAAAAGGAGGAGCAATGTGGGTCATTGATCCGACGAGAGTGGAATATCGGATATCGGGAAATCAGGAGTCAGAAGAAGGGAGGTGCTCTAACCTCTGAAATACTGAAATGAGAAATCGTGATTAAATCTAGACCATTGGATCGAGGAACGTTGATGACCATTGATCTACTTCGAGAGCCTCAGCAGCCATCGGATTAAACCCGATTCCCGTCATCCATCAAATCATCTCAATGTGGAAGGATAGGATAAGTAAGGTAAAGAAGATGTGAGCTCAAAGTGTTGAAACCCCGTCAGTCGTCGAATCACCGAGGCCATGGACCATTGATCTATCATGAAGCATTTTGGATTTTCACAAGTTTCGAGCAAGGAAACTTATATCAGGAGTTCGCAATATGCGAAATCGTGACACACTCCTCTGGATTCCCCCCTGGTCACAACTGGTGGTCATGTTGATGAAGGTTAAGGTAGGAGCTAACAAATCTCTAAGCCCCTGTCGGAATTTTGGAGTGTTGAGGAGTCAAGGATCCCAAAATCGAGGAAGACATGTTGACAAACCACGTCATCTATGACACATGGTGCAATCAGACACTGACAAGTGTCAAGTCAATTTGGAATTTCGAGTACATGTAAATCATAAATTTAAATGACACATGGCAACTACTTGGCACATGCCAAGTCATCATGTCACATCAGTAGATTTACATCACGTTGGGAGTTTCTACTTCAGGAGTTTTTCATCGCAAGAAAATACTCTAATATACAGAAGTCCCTAACACCGAAATTCCAAAATGGACATGCGTCAATAGAATGACAACTTCAGGAGATTTGACATACTGGTTGTGAAGAAAACCCGAAGGTAAAAGTGATGAAATCCTGACAATGGTTTATCTCAGTGGGCAATTGAATCATGACCATTGATTCTAATAAATCACTCAAAACGTGCACTAGGTCTAGTGCTTACTCACCGCAGTTGGTCGTATGGTTCCTAGAAGTAAAATGAACTGTCCAATTGTTTCAGTGATTTCATGATCATGAGTTTTGTAATATTGGAAGTCACGATGACTCGAAGGGAAAAGTGTTGAAATCTCGTCAATTGTCCATCTCGTCAGGAGATTGAATCGTGATCATTGGAACGATAAATGATCAGGAACTCGTCTCACCTAAACGTGAGGTCTACGCCATTGGTCATATGATATAAGAGTTTTAAAGGAAACTATTATATGTTTCTATATTCAGTAAGCCCATGGTTTTTTAACGCATGATCATGTGAAATAGCTTGAAGAAAGCACTTCCATGAAATCTGGTCTCTATGAATATAATAGAGATTAGGGATCGAGTATAAAGGATTAAATTGATCCATGACTGTGATCAATTTATGACAAAAATGAATCGATACACAGTCATTATTAAAAGAGAATAAATAATGAAAATATGACTAAAGAATAAAAAGGAAAAATTATATTAATTGAAGTTAAGATTATCATTTTAAATGAAAAGGTACGATGGTTCAAATAAAGGGACACGATGTTTTAAATTTCACACCAGTTTGAAGATTATATAAATGAGAAAAAGTGGTGAGAAGAATGTGTCTCTATGGTTCACAATAGAAGATCTAAAATAGGAACAGATTCTAAGATGAAGAACTCTTCATTCTAAGGTGTCTTTCAATGTCTAATTGAATATCAAGAACAAAAGAAGACAAAGCAACAATTATGCAATCTGGAACTTGATAAAGAAGACCATACAAGCAGAGGCTACAACAGACAAGTAGAAAGTACAACAATGGTTGCATGAGTCAAATTCATTGAGGTACAAAAGATAATGCATTGCATTATAAAATAAGGGTGGTTGGGTGGTGCAAGGGCAGATTGGTGTCTACAAAGGGAGTTGGTGCCTCCTTGTCAGTTGTGGCTGACTAAATAGGGGTTCGAAGCCTCCTACCAGTTGGTGCTGGTGAATGAGGATGTGTGTGCATCCTTCCAGTTGTATCTAGTAAATGGGGTGTGGCAACATCCCTTCAGTTGTAGTTGAATAAACTTGGGGAATGTCTCTCCATCAAGTTGTAGCTTGAAAATAGTTTTGTAAAAGAACTTTTTATTAATGAGAAAAAAGTTAGTGGTTTTCCCTATTGGGTTCCACGATAAAACCTAGTGTTCATAAGGGTTTGTTGTTCATCATATATTGCTTAATTGAATAATTAATATGTGTGATTAATATGGATGAAGATAAAAAGAAAAAGTAGGCAATATTGATTCACCCCACCCTTCTCATTATTGCTAGATATTCCATCAATTGGTATCAGAGCGAAGGTTCCTTTAAGAACAGTCTAACAAACTGAAAGAAAGATCAAATTAAGCACACATGGATGGACAAAATATTTACAATGAGAATGGAACTACAATACTTAGAAAAGAAGAATACATATTTTGGAGTACAAGAATGGAAAGTCATCTGAAGGCATTGGGACATTATGTATGGAATTCAATGATCACTGATTACCACCGACCAAGCAGAGTAAGGACTCCAACTCAAAAGGAATCCAAGAAAAGTAACTCAATGGAAATGAATACAATCCTTCATGGATTACCTAATTATGTCAAAGAAAATATAGGTGAATGTAACTCTGCAAAGGAACTTTGGGACAATATAAAGGACCTCTACTCAGATGAGAAGTCAGTTGAATCATTTTAGTCGGAACAAAGTTCAGTCTACAACAATTCTAGTGATGAAGATTCTTTTGAAGAATACTCAGACATTGAAGCAGATGTCAATATGGAAGATGAGCTTGAAAGTGCCTTGGACGAACTGAGAAAATATAAACAAAAGTGTAAACAACTAAAGGATCAACTTAAGACTATTGAAAATTTCAATAAAGGGACTGAATCCATTGATAAATTTCTTGGTTTACAAAGATTTCCATCGAACAAATTTGGCCTTGGATATGACCATGCACACATAATTAAAGGATCAAGTCCTATTACTCAGATTGAGTTTGAAGATGACATTTCTAGTGATGATACCTACAAATAATTTTCTCATCCTCCCAAGAATATGTATCAAATCAAAAGAGAAGACTCGGCCATCAATAAAAATAAAGACTCTCCACAATCTTTTGATTGCAATAATGTTGATATTGAATTCTCCCCTGCAAGTAGAGAAGAAGATTCAAATACAATAACAGAATATTCTGTTAGCATTTATCCCATGGAAGAAGAAGAAGAAAAACTATCAAAGTCCAAAGAAAAGGTTGATTGGAGTCTCTCTGAATACCTCTATCACCATAATGAATCAGACTATAGCTATCTTCATGACTACACTCAAGAATTTATTGAAAAGAGTCAAAATAATGTCTTGGAAATAAAGAAAATGATCAAGGACAGTAAAAAGATAATGTATGAGTAGGACAATCAATTAGAAGAGAAAGAAGAGGAGATCAAGAGACTAAAAAATGAAATCATTCAAGCAAAAGAAGAAAAGAAGGAAGATGATGTCTTAAGCAAAAACATTGAAGATCTAAAGTAACTATGGTGAAAACAAGTCTGACACAAGTCCTTCACTTGTAAAGGATGAAAACAGGTCTGACACAAGTCCTTCATTTTCAAAATATGAAGACAGGTCTGACACAGCTCCTTCATTTGCAAAAAATGAAAGCAGGTATGACTCAGGTTATTCACGTTCAAGAAGTAAAAGCAACACTACAAAATTCAAAAGATCAGATCATGGAAGACATCCAAAAGCTACTTGTATGCCTCAAAGCAAGTTCAAAAGAGAGACACCTTCATGGATGAATCAAAGAAGGTATGAGAGTGTCTTTAAAAGTTATTGTTTTTCTTGTAATGAATATGGTCATAAAGCCTTGAATTGTAGGCATCATGGAAGAAAACAAGTTGGTAGGTTCAATAACAGTATAATATGTTGGAACTGTAATCATGTTGGACATATTGCTACACATTTCTATAGTATGAGATGTTATAGTTTTGGTAGATATGGTCATAAATCCTATGACTATTGGAACTCAAGAAGACAACCAATAAGAAATTCTTCACACTATTGGAAGATTGATTGTTGTCATTGATGTCAACCCTAGTCATGGGTTTTGGACCGCAAGATTGATAAAGATATTTGGACATGAAGGAAAATGCACATGCATATACAACACCCATGAATGGATAGTATACATCATGTTGTTTCCAATGGTATGTGGCACGTCACATGGATCCTCATGGTTGAGGAGAAATGAATTTTTGAAGATGACAAAGTAAATTGAAAAAGGAAGTACATGTAGGCCCTGAAAATAACTA
>JASDQU010586703.1:89099-105922 GCA_032191745.1 Picea mariana | reverse complement strand
TGAGGCTTGCGCCTTTCGGTGCTGGTCGTCGTGTCTGCCCGGGGAAGGCTCTGGGCCTTGCCACTGTTAACCTGTGGGTGGCTAAGTTGCTCCATCATTTTCAATGGCTTCCTCATGCTGAACATCCGGTTGATCTGTCCGAGGTCCTTAAGCTGTCATGCGAAATGGCTCATCCTCTTCGTTCTGTCCCCGTCATCCGGGTGCCTCTAACTAAATCTTCGGTCTAACCAATGCCTAATTTCGTCCAAAACGTGGTGTTCTTTTTGGTAGAGGTAGTGCCGTTCAATTTTTGCCTGCGGCTATATATTTTTCTTTTGCGAATGGTAGATTTTCTGACCTGTCCTGCGAAATGGCTCATCCTCTTCGGTCTGTTCTCCTAGTCAGGGCATATTTTACTCAATTTTTCGGTGTAGCTAGGCAACATGATCGAAACCATGATGTTCTTTCTGGTAGTAACACTGTAATAGTAGGGAGTGTTGTTTACGTTTTGGGCTTGAATGAATGAGTCTGCTTAATATTTATGAATAAAATGGCATTCATTCATTATGACAATAAGGTGTTACAGCAGATGAATTCTGAGATAGCAGCATTTTAATTAGTTTTTAATGTGTTTTTTGAGATATCAACATTCTTACTGTATGGAAGTCCTAATTACATGATATGCTTGTTTATATGTTTCAACATAATATAATAAATTCTCTATTTCGACATTTCAAATGAGGTTCTGCTGACATTTTGCTCACGACTTTGGAGAAAACGTTTACACAAGATGAACACAACAAATAATGGACGGTGGTTTGGATCTAACATTAGTTTCTTGGATTTTTTTATTTTTGAATCTAACATTCGTTTCTTGGATTTTTGGTTTTTGGATCTAACATCCGTAGGTCTAGGATCATGTACCGTAACACTCACTCAAGCGTTGAAATAAGAGGAAGTGATTTATACCGACAGTCATTGCGATTCGTTTTTATCTGGTGTCAGGATTGTCTTTGAATTCTGAATTATTTTGGAGTATCTGTTCTGACCATATTCAAGCCTCAATCATTATTTATTGCGAATACCAACTGTACATTCTGTGTACGTATATTTTAAAAACTGTCACAGCCAGTAAACAGAGTATATTTTAAATTTGGAGCGGAGTAAAGTCACGGGAACAAATGAATGATTTACTAAATGTGCCTTGCCTCGCTATGCCAATCAACATGGCGTGAAATAAGGTACATTTATACTGTTTGTTTCCTGACGGAATAAGGTACATTTATACTGTTTCCCGATCCGATCTTATTTGATAAAAATGCAGCAGTCTACTTTGGGGTTTTCTAGTAATTTTTCTGGTTTGATTTTGTCTGAAAAATTTGGTGATGAATGGTTGGATGTGCAGATGAGTGGTTAAGTTTGTATAATCCAAGTGCTCCAGGATTTTTCAGCATTTTTAACAGGCTGAATTTATTTTTACAGTAAAAAAACGATTTAAACAACAGAAAATATAGATTTTGTCCAAATTTACAAAGAGATTCTAACCAATTTCTACCCAAAAAAAACCCCAAAAATAAAACAATGAACCAACAGGATAAAAAAAATATCATTTTTTTCTTATTAGTTAAAATTGTCTTCAAATCTAGCGGGAATGCCAGAACTGATACAACATCGACAAACAATACAAAAAAATGCCAGTTTCCAGTTCAATCTAACATTCTTTTCATCCTGTCCGGAGCAACAAAACAAACAGCCATGTCGAAATGTAATAGCGGTTAAGAGAACAGTATTCTAAGGCGTGTGAACAGATATACCAGCATGTTAACGCGAATTGTACACTCGAGTTCTTAACAGCCGCTAAGAAGGGTTCGATCATACCTCGTTTTTTTGGGGGGCTATGAGAGATAGATGGAGTAAACTAATTAGGAAGCATTTTTTCTTTTTTTCATGTAAAAAATTGGATTTGAATTCAGTCAGATTTTCAGAGATAGTTTGAGTTTGTCATGGATTAAAGTTTTATGTTTTATGGATTTTAGAATTTTTTTTCAATGATTTTGCTGCATTTTAAACCAATTCACATACTCAGAAAATCGATCAAACTTCTAATCGATCAATAATTTAAAACACTTCTAATCGATCAATAATTTAAAACTGCATCGCCAAAAATGTACCTAAAAAATAATTAGGAGGAAAGATTGCTCCAAAATTAACCCAAAGATAAATTGGATCTGAGATATGCTATGTCGGCTTTAAAGGTCATGAACGAAGTCCTTGGTATCACTCGTCCTGATTCCCGAGGTCCGTGGCTTATTCTAAATAGATTCTTCTCCTACTTTAAATTCTTGTAGCTTTCAGTATATTCTCTGTAACTAGCACAACCATACAACCATATTGAAGAGATACTGTTTATAATATTTAGAAATAGATTAATTCAAAACAATTTTTTTAGGTTCTTTACAGTTTAGTATGGTGATATGTTAAAGGTTTACTTTAAGAGATTAAAGTTAACTTAATTTTAAAAAATAATATTAATAAAAATAAAATTCATTTAAATTTTTTGACATGGAATGAAATAATAGTAAAAGAATTGATATTTTAAGAAATTGGACCCCTTTAAGTGAGTGAGTGAGTGATAGATTAGGTTTTAAATAAATCTATTCTGGTTTAATATCACAATTATATTAATCACAAGTTTAGATTAATATTTATCTAAATTTTAAAATAACAAATATTATTATTTTAAATCTTATTCAAACTCTACATGTTTCTTACTTGTTTATTTTTCTTTTCAATATGAATAATACATAGTTGATACCTGAATCTAATAGAGGAAGATCTACCAAAGTAATCCTAGATAGTCTACATGAATATCTACAATCAATAGAAAAACATAGAGAAGAGAGGAACCAAACTTTAAAGTGAGTTAGTAGCAATGTTTGATAATAAATTTAAAGATGTTTAGAAGATAATATTCAAAGATAAATAGACAAGAAACTATTAATGTTTAAAAATGGAGGCTAGATTACAAGAAATAGAAAATAACAACCAAGAAAAAAAACAATCAAGGCAGGAAGAAGATGTCCAAGAAAATAACAATCTTAGGGACAAGATTAAAGAGCTAGAAGAAAAACTAATTAACAATTTGGCCCTAAATAGTGTGGAACACAAATTGGATATCAAACCTATCAAAGAAGAACTAAGTAAGATGATAGAATTAGAGCATATAACCTCATAAGTTTTGGTATAAAAGAACAGAAAGATGAGGACACATTAGCAATAGTAAAAGATAAATTAAAAAATAAATTAAAAATTGAAACAACTATCCTTATAGAAGAAAAAAGGTTGAGAAAAATACTTGAACATAAATATAGGTTGATTCATGTTATGGTAAGTTCTAATGCCTGTAAATGTGGCATGCTTAGTAAAAAAATGAGCTTAAAAGGGTCTCAAATATTTTTAAATGAAGACCCATTCCAAAAGATCAAGTTGAATTAAGGAAGAAAGTTCAAAAGGTAAAAATAGTCAGAAAAAAGGAAAATTAACAATATTTTTTTACTTTTATTAAGAAACCAATTATGATATCAATGAACATTAATAGTAATCCTCATATAATAAAATACTATGAAAAATATAATAAATAAAGTAATATATTTACCATAATAATAAAACTAAGTAAAAATAATATTATATATATTTAAAAAACATACTATAGTAATTATAATAATATTATTATCAATATATATTATGTTTATAAATGGTGTATAAGTTATGGTATTAAAAAGGTCCTTGAGGTGTAGGACAGTAAGTGACAGAGTGTGTTGTTAAGCCACTCCGTGTTGAAAAGTCACGGGTTCGAAACCTGCAGGGACAAAAAAATCCAACCATGTTAAGGGTTGGTGTGGCTCAGGCCGGGTGCGATCCCCGGGTGATTTTGACGGCTTAGATGCCCTTGAGTCATGGTTTCTCAAGCCACAGGTTAATCCCGAAGCCAACAGGTTCGGCCACATTAACAAAAAAAAGAAAAAGAAGGTATGGTATTAAAAATAATAAATTAATGCTTCGTGAGAGATCATTTAACAATAGACGATTGGGAAAGATTCAAGGTACATGGTGAATCCATGAGGACTTGTGGATTATATCACATATCCACTTCATGGGAGGCCTATCTTCATCAATGAATATGAGGCTATGTTTCTAGGGGTGGGTAGGGATGCAAGGGTTAGGGTGTAAGGAATATGCAATGGCACATTTTCAAACCAATATGGGAGAAAACATTATAAATCGAGTGCATGGTTCATTGGTTCAAATAATAAAGGTGAAAAGGTGAAAGGGATAGGTCGAATCGTCCTCATTTATCAAAAGTTAAAGAATTAGGTGAGTAAAAGGATGGGACATCATAAAACATACTGAATCCCTATACTAGAGTATATAGGAATAACTCCGCATTATTTTTAAGGGAAAAATGTGATAGAGTAGAGGTTGAAGACAATCCTTCTATTTCAATAGATTTGTTTTCCTTAAAAATACGTACTAGAGTTGTGGTTATGGAGGACCAAAGGTAGATTTAATTTGGTTCAGAGAAAGCAAGGCTTTAGACCTTTTAGGGTTTGGTTGAGTGAGAGTTGTTGTGGTGTTCCCAAGGGTAATCCAAGAAAGGGGTATAAATGCGTAAGATTTTGGAAGAACATAATCTATTTGGTTCTAGGATGCATCACGTGGTAGAAATGGCACAATAGGTTTTGGTAGGGAAAGTTTTTGGTAGAAATATCAAGGAAAAATCTCTTGCAGATTTGCTAGAGTTGGAATGGAATTCAGTGTTAGGTTACATCTTATAATTCCATATATTGGTAAGAGGGTGGATTGGTTTCATTTTTTAGTCGAAAAAAGACAATTCTAGAAACCTAGGTTGGAGATGAAGATGGAATTTCACACCTCTAACATTGAAATTGTGGATGACTTGATTCAAATTTCAACCCTTGAATGAATAAATCCACAATACAAATGGTCCAAGGAAAAGTATTGGGACTCACACTTGAATTATTGTCCATAGATGTTTTTAAGGTTGTAGGGAATATCCTAGGATGATTTATAGAAATAAACAAAACTTATTAGAGGAGGAATCCAAAATATATGGTAGGTATTCTAGTGGAAATGTAACTAAAATATGGTTTAGCAGAGATTTGGAGATTGAGTTTGGTAATAGCCAAGGTACAAAAAGATTAGATCACTTAAGTATAACATTTCATTGTTAAGATTCCATAATTATGGAAATTTAGCAAGTGATTTCCTTTTCAAGTTCACCAAGAAAAAATGGAGAAAGTCGATTATCGTGGATGAGAATAAGAAAGGGAAAGAACTAGTACCATTTATAAAGGCATTGGAAAAGAAAGATGAAGATGATGAATTCAAAGGGAAACTCAAGTCTCGTGATCAACAACTTGGAAGAGAAGGTGTTTGAAGTGAATTAAGCAATAATACTAGAGAAATTTACACAATCTATTTAGAACCAAGAGGAAAGAACCAGTCCCATCTACAAAGCCATTGGGAAATAAAGATGAAGATGGTGAATTCAAAGGATAACTAATGTATTATGATCAATAACTTGGAAGAGAATGTGTTTGAAGGAAATGGAGCAATAATACTAGATGAAACAAACACAAGGTATTGAGAACCAAGATGAGTTACATCATTAGAGGAATCACCAATTATTCAACCACTCAATTCTCTGGGTAAGCTTGCAATATTTTCTTGTTGTTCTAATAAGGAACCCCAAAGTGTAAGCCAAGAACAGGGGTTAGGTTAGGGAATGGATATGATTAAGCCTCCTTAGGACTATAGGATCATAAATAAAGGAAAAGAGACTATTGTACAACCTACACTTGATTTGGAAGAGCCAAGGGGTTAGGTTCCTAGGGTTGGGGGGATATATACGAAAATCATAATTAATGAAATCATGTGGAAGCTTCTCAAAATCCATGTTTTGATAAGGAATCCCCTATAAACTTTGACCACCTTACATATCCAATAAGGTATAGGAAAGATGAATGGACTTAAGCAGAAAAGGAACAAAATGAGGTATACTCATGGACTTGGTATAAGAGGTATTAATATAGAGGACAAGCAGGATATCTTTCTTTTCCCTTGCATGTCCCTTGACTAGAAAAAAGCTAGAATATAAATTCAAAAACAAAAAAAAGGACTTTAAAATCACCCCTACTGCAGGGCATGCCCTAGGGAGGGTTTTAGCATGATATGTCTATCATTTAATGTCAAATGATTGGGAAAACTTGTATAAAATGTGGCCCTCGGTAGATTAGGAGATATCAACAAATTTTACATTCTAATGGTCTAAGAGAGAATGGTAAAAGGACAAAAACCATTTTCAATTTTGTTAATTTTTTTGAAGGATTTATAATTCTTAGTTGTAGATTCACTATGGAGATCAAGAGGATTAATTACATGATGGATGAAAACAACCATGAGATTAATGAGGTATTTTTCATTTCACTTAGGCTCTAGGAGATAAGTTATTTTCAATGGATATAGGGGAATTCTTAGTGATAGCCAATTTCTATGGCCATATGAGCATAGGGTGTCTCACTGGGAAAATATACTACCACATAATTTTCTAGAAAAGGTGAAAATTATATCGGGAGGAGACCTAAATTTGACCATAAAATAACATATGTTTGGTTGAATGCAATATGAGTAGAACCCTTGGCAGATTTATTTTTGAATATGTTTGAGGAGGTAGGATTAGTGGATGTGGAACGAGTTAAACTAGTCTCCACATGGAAAAATATGAGGACATGAGATGCTAGGGTGGCCAAATATTCGATAGGTTTTTAGTATTTGAGGCCATCACTGTTTCTACAAAAAGGATAATCAATCATTATTGGGATATAGAGTGGAGTTTTTTCACCAACCAATCCTATTATAGATTTCCAAAGAATACACAAAACCATTCATTGAATTTAAATTCAGTCCCACTTGGTTACAAGATGAGAAGTTTCTCAAATTAATTCAAGTAGAATAAAAAGGTTTTGATGCATCCTTAAGGGATTCAATGAGCCTCCAATTCACTAATATCCTTTAAAGAGTTGCGAGTGTAGTATTGAATTTGAATTTATACAAAATAAAACATGATAAAAAAATGTAATTGAAGTCGAGAAACAAAGAGAACAATTTTATGAGAAAGATATTGAAGGACCCAATTATGAGACATTAAAAGAAAGATTAAGAGGAATGGAACAAATAAAAAGGAAAATCCTGGAAGAAAAGGAACTTCAGTGGAGACTAAGGAGTAGGTATTTGTTCCTATCAAAAGGATATGAACCTATTAAGGATTTTCACAACCATGTCAATAAAAAAGGAAAGTATAAATACTATTTGGGAGAGGAAGAGAGATGATGACACAAAGTTAAGAACCTTCAATGAAATTGTAAAGTTAGGGATGCTACATTTTGGATACCTCTAGAAATAACACCATAGGTTCATTATAGTTAAAATTGTCAAAATGATTCCCTATTTCCCAAAATTTGTAGATGAGGAAGAAAACCAAATATTATGAGGATGTTTCTAAGGAATAATTAAAAGTAGTGTTTATCAACTCTTTCTATGATTTCTAAATTGTCGTGGATATTTCGTTGACACAATTCCTCACAAAAAACATGATAAACAAAACTGAAATCTACACTAGGAAGGTTAAATTCCTTTAGATTCTAGAGTATTTTGTTACTGATTTTTTGCTTATGCATGAAATAGATAAAATGAGAAAAATGGAGAACAATAAAATAAAATCACACACCATCGACAAAATAACACAAAGATTTTCTCTCAAAAACCCTTATGGGAGAAAAATCAGCTAGAAGGTGAGGTTTCTTTGCTCTCTTTTATTTGGTATGGAAATAATGCTAGTATAAAGGAGAAGGCACTCTCTATGGAGTTGAGTGAGACCCGTGGCCTATTAGGTTTATACAAAACATTAAACCCCTCTATTATTCTCTCTAATTTCCCAATCCCAATTGTTCTCCTTTGTTATGGAACAAAATACAATAACAGAGAATGGAACCTCTTCTCCTCCTAGTGTCCTGGTATTTAACATAGCCCGATAGCCATCTAAGGGTAGGGTTTTGACTTCCTCAACCCTAAACTGTGATAGGTTTTTGGACCTTCTAGAATATTCTCAAAATTACATATGTGGTTAGCCCCATATGCATGAGTAACAAGAGTTGATGTGGTATTCTTTCGTACCATGGTGGCCAACATGGTAGATCAACTTGTGGAAGGAAAAGCTTTAGCATACAAGCTATGATTGATGTGATTTTTGCACCATTGCAAAGTTATTAATGTGTAGAATAACTTCATGGGGTTTGAAGCATAGTGGGGAAATATTTGACCCCAAAAAATATTGTTTGATGCCTCAAAATGGCACCAGAAGGTTTCAAACCCCATTTTTCCAAACTGGGACTTACTATTAAAATGATCCTGCACGGTTATTCCTCCAATTTTTTCCACTCTGAAAGGATCAAGATAGATGAAAAATAATATGATGATCCAATCTACATCATACATCCCCATTTAGGGAGGATTTTGGTCCCCAAAATATTTATTGAATGAGGTGAGGAAATTTTTCCTCTACCTTCTCCCTAGAGTACCACTTTGATTTTCCTAGAAGTTGTCCTTTGAACTCAACTTTCCAAAGGTCATGTTACCCTTGTATTTTAGTTCTGGACCACTTATGCAAAATTGTGTCCTTTTCCAACTTTTCTAAGATTTTGGTGATAAATCCTCTTTGGAAGGTAGGACCTGCTCCTCCTCCTAATCCAACATAAATGGCTCATAGAGTTTGAGATTCTACGCATTCACTACTAAGAAAATGCACATGTATGGGGTTAGATTCATTTGGTAGCAATTATCTCCCATCTTTTCTAGTACCTCAAAAGGATCATACCACAGAACCTTGATCTTCTTACCAAGACCATGTAGTCTTTCCTTATTTAGTTGTAAACATACACTATCTCCAACCCTAAATGTTCTCCCTATTTTGTGTTGGTAATGTCTATCCTTGTACTTTTCCTATGACTTCTTCAATGTCTCATGTACCTGCAAATGGATCTTCCTGATCTTCTCAACATTTTTTTATTCTTTTAATGCATCTCCTGTGAGGTCCTCCCTCACTCCTCCTTGTTTTCCATATACATCATTTAAGGGTGAAGGTGGAAAATATCTAAAGCAAGTTTCAAAAGGTGACTTACCAATAGATGTATATACTTATCTATTATAATAATGTTGTATATCAATCATATTTTCATCCCAGGTATTCGGATGCTTCTGATTATAATCCCTCAAAAGTTGCACCAAAGTCCCATTGACTACTTTTGTCTTCCCATCTATTTGCAGATGGAATGTTGTAGACCTCTTAATCTTAGTGTCCATCTTCTCCCATAATGTAGTCCAGAAGGAATTGAGAAATGTGGTTTCGCTGTTGGAGATGATGCTCCTTGGTATCCCAAAGTGCACCCAGGCCTATTCAAAGAATATTTTTTCTGCTTCCTATCCCTTGATGATATTTTTACAAGGCATGTGAATGCAAATTTTGTTGAACCTATCAACTGCCACAAATAAATAGTCACATCCCTTCTGTATGGTTGGGAAACCACCCACATAATCAATGGAAATATTTTCCCAAGTTCTAGTTGGTACCTATAATGGATGGTATAGACCTTGCTTCTTATTACTCGACTTGCTGGTACAACAAAGTATGCATCCTCTAATATACCGTGTTATATGTTCTTTCATTCTGGGATAGTACACATACATATGTAAGTTAGAAACTATATTCCCATCACCAAAACGTCTTGCAATACTGGAGGTGTGATCCTTTATGATTATTAAAGACTCCAACTTGGAAAGTTATTAAAGACTCCAATTTCGATGAAATGACTAAGAAGCGACTCACTCCAAGCTTCCTAATCACCCCTAGAATCTATGGACTCACTAATATCCACAAAGGATTTCCTCTCAGACCGATTGTCAACAAAATTAGTTCACCGACCTATGAACTCACAAAGTATGTAGAAAATATCTTAAGTGTCGGAATCATATACCCTTACATCAAGGATTCAAGTGACTTGATGAAACTCATCAAAGAAGAGAAAGTTGAAACAAAGGATGTGCTCATTACCTTTGATGTGGTGTCCCTCTTTACCAAAATTCCGCTAAATGAGGCTATCCAAGTTATCAATGAAGTGGTAGACCCTGAAACAAGTAGACTAGCAGAGGTATGTCTTAGTTCAAATTTCTTCAGCTTCCAAGGAGAGTTTTTCGAACAAATAAGTGGGGTTTCCATGGGATTCCCTCTATCTCCAATAGTGTCCAACCTCTTCATGGAGAAGAAAATGTTGGAATCATACCCTGTAAAACCATATAGGTGGAAACATTATGTTGATGATACCAATGTCAAGTGGCATCATGGAAACAAAGAACTCAACAAATTATTTGAACACCTCAATGGAATTTCTGAAGACATAAAATTTACTATGCAATTGGAAGAAAATGAATGTACTTCTCTCCTAGATGTACTAGTCACTAGGAAGAAAGATGGAATACTAGGTCACAAAGTCTTTAGAAAGAAAACTCACACAGATAGCTACCTGCATGCGGAATCTCACCACCACCCTTCTCAAAATATAGGGGTTAGCAAGACCCTAGCCACAAGGGAAGCAAGAAAACGATCATCTTGAACAAGAAATAGACCACCTAACCAAGTTTTTTATGAGCATAGGCTACCGAGATAAGGACATAAAGAATGCAATGAAAAATAAAAAGAGGAGGAATCGACCCCAAAACAATCCAGCTACCACCATGAAGGCATACCTTCCATACATCAGGGGTGTCACAGAAAATATTGCTAAGGTCTTGAAAATAAAGGAAATCAAAACTTCCTTCAAACCCCTGATAACTATCAGAAAAAGAATGAGTTCCATAAAATACCCCGCCATCGAGTTTCAAGGAAAAGGAATATACAAGATCTCTTGTTATTGTGGAAAATGCTACATTGGTGAAACTAAATGATATTTCCAAGTAAGGATTAAATAACATGAAGAAGACATAAAAAATGAATGTATTCACACCTCCACCTTAGCAAAACACTCTCTCAAAACTAAGCATCATGTGTGCCTTGAAGACACACAAATCATGGCTAAAGAAGACCACTACTACAAAAGGAGCTTTAGAGAGGCCCTTGGAATAATAAAGCATACAAATAATATGAACATAGATGGTGGCCTAGAGGTAAACAACAATTGGATTCCCTTGATAGACCAACTAAGGAGTCCTAGAATATGATTTTTGTACAATCAAGCCTGTATTTTCCCCTATCCTCTCTCTATTTCTCTTTATTAGTCCTTTAACTTAGGGGTCCTTTAGTTTCTTTCCTTAGCATAGATTTAACACTTAGTCTACCCCCGCTAAACACTGAAAATAACCTAGTTTAAAAAACTCTTAGACTCTATATTTAACTCTCTTAACATTTATATCTTTATTTAGAATACATATTAAACCCTAATCTATTTAACACTTAAGTTAGATTAATAATTACATTCATACAAACTTCAACTTAAGGCTTTAATTTTACTATTCTTAAGACCATATGTTATATTATCATTTGTACTATGTACATTATGCATTAATAGTATCATTATTACTTATCGTTATATGCATAAGATTTAATTTAATATTACATATTACTCATTTACCTATTATTACTTATGATTGATTATTAGTTTACTTATCAATTAACATTAATTATTATATATCCTTATAACCTTGATGCATTAATAGTATAATTTTTTTTTTTTGACAATAACGGGTAGAAGATTTATATTAAAGGTGGACCAGCCACTGGTGCGGTTACAAAATGGATGAGCTTCTCTAAGCCTCTGCCAGAGAGGAGCTTAACAATGCTCCTAATTACACTTAAACTGACCCCAAATCGGCAGGAACTAACACTAGCCAGCTAAAACAATCTTATTTAAAGTCTTGACTTCTATACAAAATGTCAAGATGTTGCAGTGGGAGTAGTTTGCTTCAGACAGAGTAGCAGAACTAGCTTTCGGGATCCTTCCTCCATTCACTATTGAGCTGGGACATTTTCTCTTCCAGCTGACCGATTCTCTGCTCAAACTCTTCCTTTGGATTCCTGAGCTCTTGGTGTAGCTTACTCAACTCTTCAGTGAAACCAAACTTTGTAGTGGTGATATATTGCTCCAACTTTTCCAACCTTCTACCTGCTTCCGAATCCAGGTTCTCCAGAAAGTATAATTGGTACTGTAACATTTGCTTCAGGTTCTCCAGCGTTGAATTCATAGTCTTCAGCCGTTCCTCCAGACTTGGTTTCTTGCTGGAGTTGGCTGCCATTTGCTCGGTTCTTTCACTTAAACGCGCGATCGACTTCTTCAATTTCTCATGCGCAGGAGAGCTATGCATAGGAATGGTTTGGTCTTGAGCCTGCATCCTTGATTTAAACTCTCACTTCTTGACCCACGTGATTTCATCCTGAATTGCGGAGAACGAGAGGTATGGGTGAGGTGTGCTCCTGTCCTCGCCCTATCTGTTGTTCGCTTGGGAATGGTACCGTCCTTTGTCCCTCTCCCCCAATGGCTCATCTCTGATCTGACAGAGCTTGATCATTTCCCTTGTCATCCTTTTCCCCATCAAAACCACTTGCTTGAAGTATGCGGGCGATATCTTGGTTTACGGTAACTCCACGATGGACAAAGTTTCATTGAGGTTCAATCTTCCTGGCGCCAGGAGGGTGCCTTTATTAGCTTCCCCATCAACCTTCTCATTCAACGCTTTTAAAACATGAAATATTTCATATGAGCTGAAGCTTTCTAGGAGGAGGTGAATTTTGTTCAAAATATTATTTAGTTTTTCACTTTAGGTTTGAGTCTGGCGAATAATGGCTCTTATTACCAACCTGGAGTCTCTAATTATGACCAGTTCCTGGATCCCCTACTTCTTGGCTTGATGAAGTCCTTGCCACAGTGCCATGGCTTCTGCAATGTTGTTGGTCTCAGTACCTAACCCCACGGCGTAGATTATCATTGTTTCTGCACTGGGACTCTCAATCATCCCTCCTCCACCTGCTAGACCCGGATTGCCTTTGGAGGCCCCGTCAAAGGACAGGATATAGGCCTTCCTCTCTAGTTTCCAATTGTCAAACTCCTGTTTCTTTTTTCTTATTTCCCAATCCTCTATACTTGGAGAGTTAGCTGTGATTCCATTTGCTCTTCGAATTTTGAATTGGTCCAGCCAGAGAACTTCGGATTCTTATAGCTTCCCGCTGTATTTTGGATGACATAAGTATTGGGCACTCTCTCCAAATAGTTCTTGGATGTTGGCTACCACGATGAGTGCACTCCTTGCCCTGTCCTTGAAGATTCTATTGTTTCTCTCTAGCCATAGGCTCCACAGTATGAACCTAGGGAGGGTTTTCCATAGCGCAAAGGCTTGACTTTGTTTTTGTTTCTGGAACGGGTATAAGGTAACCCAGTGATGGAGAAGAGTTTTGATGTCCTGAGGAAAATTGACATCAGTTGTTGTTCCAATTGCCAACCTCCAGACTTCTTTGGAGAAGGCACAACTGAGGAGGAGGCGATTAGTAGTTTCTTCGGCCTGCTAGCAAAGAGGACACTGGTGGGGGCCCTCCCAACCTCTCCTTTGAAGGCTTTCCCCTATTAAGATGCTGTTATGAGCAAGAGTCCATATAAACATATCAATTTTAGGAATGGATTTGGTCTGCCATATAGCTTTCCAGATGAGCGGATTTTCTGGAGCAGTGGGGACCTTTAAAGCGAGGCGATAACCATTAGCTATGGTGTAGGCTTTGGCGTTTTCCCCCCAGCCTCTCTCATCCTTCCCCTTTTTTTTTAGTGGGGATTTCCCCTGTAGGCAGAGCTTAAGAGTCCTCCATTCCCCTTCTAAATCCGGGGGTAAGTTGCCCACTCCCCACCCTTGCCATGACTGGTGCCTGTCATTACCCAAAACTGAGATATCAGAGAGAGTATTTAAATTTTGGGTTCCCATCCAGTCTTTAAGGCGCCTCAGGTCGTGTCTCGAATCAAGAGGAGGGTCTCCTAGAATTGAGTCATGCCAAATTTTGATTTTTTCCCATTCGTTGGCACCCAGGTGAGGTGAGGGGTGAAGAGAGGTATGGCCTTTTTGTAGAGAGTTAAAAAAGGGGATCCTTAAATTCCCTGGAGGGATTTTCTATGCACCGTTCCCTTGGCCCCCTAAAATATTTTTTCCAGAGAGCTACTTTGCTCCAAGCTAGTGCTCCTGTGATTATGTTCCAAAGCAGCTTTGACCCCAAAGCAAGGTTCTGTATGCAGTTTTTTTTGAAATTGAGGCCGCCTTCAAGGAGGGGCTTAGAGGATTTTTCCCAATTTATCAGATGCAATTTCCTTCCAGTCTGCTTCCCGCCTTCCCATAGGAAGCATCTTTGCAATGCTTCGATTTTTTGAATTGTAGAGCAAGGGGCTAGGAGCAATGAACTTTGGTAGATGGGTATGCTCACCAGAACTGACTTAATTAGGACAACCTTCCCTGCTAGATTTAGCCAATTCACCCCCCAAGTGGAAATTTTTTTCTTGAATTTGTCATTTAGGTGGTTCCACTGAGAGCCTCTTGGGGTAGCCTTGAAAATAGGAATTCCTAGATAAGTGAAGGCCTCCCAATTGGTATGTCCTTCCATCCCTAGTACTCTTGAAATTCCCACCATTTCTTTGGGCGTGATATTCCAGCCATAAATCTTGCTTTTTGCCTTACTTATTTCGCTTCCTGAAACTGTAGCATAAGCATCAAGTTCTTCCTTAAACTTTTTTGCGATTATTGGGCTAGCTCTGCCTAACAACAGGGTGTCATCCACAAATTGAGCATGGTTTATGTCCTTAACCCCTTGCGCTATTCTTAGACCCTGCAGATTGTTTTGAGCTTGGGAGTTTTCCAGTTGATAGCTTAGGACAGAGGCTTGGATTGCATAGAGGAGGGGCGAGAGGCGGCACCCTTGCCTTAACCCTCTGGATGCTTGAAAAAATTTTGTTACTCTTCCATTTACCATGGGGGCTATCCAGAGTGAACCTATGCAAGCTTTAATCTAGTTTACAAAGGCTTGATCGAAACCAAACTTCCTAATTACTTTAAATAAGAAACTATGGTTGACTCTATCAAAAGCATTGGCAAGATCAAGCTTTATCATCATACCTTTGTCACTCCTCCGGATGCTTGAGTGAAGAGCCTCTTGGACCAGGAGGATGTTGTCTATAATGTGTCTGCCTTTGTTGAAACCTCCCTAGTTTTTTGGGATGATAAGGGGAAGAAGTGTTTTCAATCTGTTTGCTATAATCTTGGTGAGGATTTTATAGCTAGTGTTGCAGAGTGAAATTGGCCTGAAGAGGTTGAAACTGAGAGCTCCTTTCTCCTTTGGGATGAGTGCCAGGAAGGCCGAGTTTGTACTCCCTCCTAGCTTACTACTTGATTGTAATTTCCTTATCATTTTGGCGAGGTCAGATTTGATTATCTCCCAACACTGTTGATAAAATCTGGCTGTAAACCCGTCTGATCCTGGGGCTTTGTTCGGATTCATTTGATCTAGGGCCTCCTTTATTTCCTGCTGCGAAACTTCCTTTAGCAGGATGAGGTTCATGTCCTCCTTTATGAGAGCTGGAATGATGGAGAGGGGGTACCTTTGGGGGTCAATGTCTGCCCTTTGCTCTTCTGAGTAGAGGGCTGAAAAGGTTTCGAAAGCTTCTTGTTTAATGCCTTTTGGATCTAAGATTAAAGTGTTTTGAACCTGAATTTCTGTTACTGCCTTATAATGTTTCCTTGCCTCCGCCTGCTTATGGAAGTATCCAGTGTTTTTGTCTCCTTCCTTCAGCCAAAGGCTTCTAGATTTTTGCCTCCAGTAACACTCTTCCTCCCTGCATGCTTTGTGCCACTGACTTTGGAGTAGGACTTCTTGCTACAGGTCCTCTTGGGTAATTTCTTTGTTTTCCAGTTCTGGCTGGTGATTCTCTAGTTTCTTTTGGGCCTCTTTTTGTGAGGAGGTTGGATTTGGACGACCATTTTCCCAGGACTTCAGGGCGATTTTTATCCTTTGTAGCTTCTCTTCCCAAACATAGGAAGTAGAACCAATGATCTTGCTTTCCCATGTGTTGGACACGAGTCGAAGGAAGTCTTTGTCTTGGACCCAGGACGGATTGAACCTGAAAGGGATGGGTCCCTGGCCTTGCTCTGTTTTAAACTCTAAACGAATAGGCTTGTGGTCTGAAGCACTATGTGGTAGGATTTATGTGCAGACGATAAGCCCCAGAGTTAGGTAAGAGATTTGGATGAGGAATCTTTCCAGCCTGGCAGCTATATGCCCTGGTCCTATCCTCTTATTGGACCATGTATAGTGCCCTTTGACCAACTTTATGTCTATTAGGTCCCAAGTTGAAATAAGATCTTCCACCCATTCTCTAGTTGGGTCTCTTACTATAGTTCCACCTCTCTTTTCCTCCTAGCTAAGGGTTACATTCAGGTCTCCTCCTAAAATAATATTATCTAACTCATTTTTTTGGAGGAAATCTTGGAGGGATTCCCAGCATGTCTTTTTCTCTTCTATATGATGCGGAACGTAAATATTAAAGAGGATTACCAGGTTTTCGTAGTCTTTGTGAAGGAGAGAAGTGTAGATCCAGTGCATGCGAGTGTCTGAGCTGATCAGTTCTATTTTGGTGGAGTTCAACAGTGTGCAGAGCCCTCTTGATGCACCCCTGGCATTTTTAGCTATTCCTTGA
>JASDQU010586703.1:67777-89049 GCA_032191745.1 Picea mariana | reverse complement strand
ACCTGCCATTAAGGCATGCAAGTTCCAAGGTACCAATTAGTTTCTAAGTTTAATTCCTGGATAATGAGTTGAAGTCGATAGGAAAAGACTCGTCAGAGGAGGGCCTTAATGTATCCCACATCAATGACATTAAACGGGTAACAAGATTTGAATTAGATCAGAGTAACCATTGATTTGGGACTGAATCAGAGATGGATGACACAATAGAAGGCTTAAGGACTACAGAAATGGTCGATGCAATAGAAGGATTTCAGGGTTGAAATTCTCTTTGAACATATTGACAACACGACAACTGTCTTGGAAAAACTAAATCAACAACAGGGATCACAGACCAATTTGTAATCTTATTAAGGAGTATGATCAAGAGACAAGCAGATTTTCCAACCTAGACACAAAGCGAGTGAAGGGGTGTCATGTTCAAAAGTGACTCTTCCATAGAATATAGGTTTAGACACATTTCTTTCCTAAATTTGCCCCCACCATTTCTGCCGAGTACCTCTTTATTTTTACACAAGCTTGAGGAGGATAACATATTCTTGAAATGTGAGCTCATCCTTCAGATGAGTCCCTCAGAATATGTTTAACGAACCATAGGAAGGAGTGGTTCGGTCCCATATGGGTCTTTCAATGTTTGTTTTACAAGTCCAAAGAAAGAAAAATCAGGGTTTTCTCATGTTTAGAGAGTCTAAAAAACACTTAAAGAGAACTCTCTCAATTCCTTTTTCATAAAGTAGTCTGATGAGATTGAAAAAGAGATAAACTATCGCTCAAGAGACATTCTTTCTAATACTTTAACGAGCATGAAAAGAACAAGATCGCTCGACAATCTTTTCATATTTAGAGAGTCTAAAATGAGCTTAAAGGGAACTCTAGGGGGTTCCTTTTTTGTATAACCTTTACGAGTCTGAAAAAGTGATAAAAGCATACTCGGTTACATTTTCACGTATTTATGAGCACAAGAAAGAACAAAGACTAAGATCGGTAACTTATTCTCCTGTATTTACGAGCATGAGAAAGAACAAATACTAAGCTCGGGATGGTTTTCATTTTTACGCAAGCTTTAAAACAAAACAAAACTATGCTTGGACCTGGTTTCATTTTTACACAAGATTGAACCAAAGAAAACTATGCTTGTGACTTCCCAACACATTATCGAAGGATGGTTGGTACTTATCCCCCAGCTTAAGAAGCTATAGGTTTAACTTCATCATGAATTCCAGAGGCTAGAAGAATTTCCCCCCAAGCTTTATCTCACCCAACAACACAGGAGGATGAAATGAAGCTTACAATACTAGACGAAGGACTTGACTCAAACAGAGAGGGGGAAGTTGTTTCATTTTTTAACGAGCTTTCCACATGAGAAGAACTATGCTTGTGAATCTAGGTTCAATCCCTAGACGACTGTTTCAGTTTTTAATGAGCTTGACACAGAAACAAGAACTTTTCTCATAACCTCTATTTCATTTTTTAACGAGGTTGCCACAGAGACGCAAAAACTATTCTCGTAGATGGTTTCATTTTTTAATGAGATTGAAATCAGAAAACCATGCTCAATCCTCTCTTATTGATCATGGCTTCCCAGAGGACAATGCTCCTGAAAGACACCATGTCAAGGGACAAAACTCGGTCATGGCTTCCAGGACATCTTCACTGGATAGAAGAACAATACTCTGGAAGGATGCCATGTCAATGGTTGCGACAGGGGTAAGGAGATCAAACTCTGAAGACCCTATCGAAGAGATTTTCATGTCAACTACTAGATCTAAGTCATCATCATCGGCAGCAGAAGGCATGGGAGACAATGCCACATAATTGACCTATGGAAGGGGATATATCGTCTGCATATATGAACCATTTAGGGAATTCATTGAGGTCAAGTCATGACCGAAAAATGAAATTTGATCAATAGTCACAATTATTTTATCGTGAGGGAAATATATCACATGAAAAAGAGTGGACACAATAGCTTTCATGTTATAGAAATAGTCTCTCCTAAGGATCAAAGCAAAATCCAAGGGGTCTTGGACTATCATGACATCAATAAAGACAATTTTCCCTCCCAAAGTCATAGGAAACCAAGGAAGGATCCCTAAAGGTTGACTGGTTATTCTATTAAAAGCTAACAGATTTTGCGTAAGCAGTGCAAGATGAGGACAACCCAAAGCCTACCAAGCAATAGAGGACAAAATACTAATGCACACACCTTCATTTATCAACATCTGAGGAACATCCTGACCACAAACCTATACTGTAATCTGAAAAGGAATGTGAGAGGGAAGATGAGGTCTAGTTATCACACCCCAATTAAAAAGGATGCCCTCATTACTTGGAGGGGGTTCCACGGGAGAATAAGGAATTCCCCCCAGTACGGTAGATTTTGTATCAATAAGAAAAACATGGGCAACATCAAGTTTACTCTCTAGTGGGAGAGTAGGATCGATCGATGATGGGATCATATCGACCACTTGGGTTTCATTCTCCAAGGGGATAATGGGGTCGATGGGTGGAAAGGGATCGATCGATTGGGTTTCACTCTCTAACCGGAGAGTCGAATCGACAAAATATGGTATTAGATCAACCACTTGGTCAACTGGTTCAACTAAGGACGTGACCAGATTGACTACCTGATCAACCAGAGTGACCGACGGGGGAATCATATTGATCATTCCATCAACTATAGTTGGGTTGAGAGAAATCTTGTGATAAGAAGCTGGAAGTTGAGGCAGTGAAATAGTCTTGTCTTCCAGTAATTTTGAGGCTTCGTCCATACGAGGGAAAAGGTGAGTTTGATGACTCCCTCTGCATAACCTACAAGGAAACTTGACTCTACTTTTCTTCTTCCCAAGGGTATTTTGACTGGTTGAAGGGAGGTCATCAGCATGTTATTCATAGGATGATGACATGGGTTAGTGAGGGTGTATAGACCATACTTCTATAACCTTGGATAGACCAGGGAAATCCTTAAGAAGATGGCTACTCTTACAAAGCCTGCAAGGGTACCTGGGTTTACGGGTTGTTTGGGTGATCTTGACATCATCAACACTCCCAGCATGATCAACAGTAACTGGTTTCTTTCCAACATGTCCGAAAGTGGTTGGAATTTTAGATCCTTGTTTATTTTTCTTCTTATTTTTCTTCCTTTTCTTCTTCTTCTTATCCACCGAGTTACTAGCTTCAAAGATTTCACTCGACGAAGAAGATGAAATGGAAGAAGACCTTGCAAGTGGATAAGGTGAAGAAGGCAAAGGATCAACATGAGGTTGATGTTATTGGGGGGAGGTGCTTACAACAGAAGCACGAGCTTCATTCGGTATTACTTGAGTGGAAAACAACCATACTGGTAATCTAATTGTGGGACCTAGAAGGCTCAAAGTAGCAATGTGAGGAGGACCAATCTTCCCGTAATAAGGAAAAACAAAAGGTTCCCCTGGAATAGGGGTTCCTTCATTGGTTGTTCCGAGAATGGACACCACTAAATAAATATCCAACCTAGAGTCTGCTAGGGAGAACAAACAACACACGCTAAAAATCTAGTAAGAAATCAAGCAAACAAAACCTTCTCACAATGAGCACACTAGTTGGTGATGAAATCCAATGTCGTGGGAACAAAGTAAGAAGGTGTTGAGATAGAGCGGGTGGAAAAGTTACGTTGATGACCTGCTTAATGGACTTACACCTTGGTGCAAGCTCCGACACATAATCGTGGGTATACCCTCCAAGGAGCCCAAGTGAGTTTGGCCAACGTCGATTCTAGGTACCATGAATACTTGCCCCTCCATAGCCACCTTGTGTAAATAACCTAATAAGATAGGCCATTAAGGTCACCAATTATTACAATGATGAGTGGGGAAATAGTCGACAATCCTATCCACGCGCAAAGGCAGGGTATCTAGCCCGAAATCAACTTGAAAGGCTTCCACTCATCATTGTGGGTATACCTTCAAACAACCCCCATAATACATGCAATCTCTACACCAAGACTAACAAAGCAAGGTGAGTAACTTTGCTAGTCTTAATGTGACCTCGTGATTGACCCTTATGTGATAAGGGCTTCCCAAGACAAAATGTAGCAAGTGGATTTCACCGCTCCCTAACACAAGATTCTATGTTTGTTTGTAGCTTTGGAAAGTTATCTTTCACACCTATTCCAAAGCCCTACAACTAATCTAATGTAGGTGTGTTACCAGAAAATATAAAAATGTCTAATCAATTTTTATAATCGCTTTATTTTAAGGTTATTATTACTCAAAAGGAAAATGGCATGGACAATATGGTGTTTTTACCAACTCAAAATTTATGCAAAGAGATGAAGATGCAATCTTTTCATTTCTGTGAATGTTATGCTATGAGAAGGAGAATTTTTTTATCATTTCAATATGCACAATGTCCCAAAATTTTAAAACTCATCAATATCAATATCTTCAAAAAATGATACACAAAGACTGTACACCAATACACGATTCATGCCCCCCCGCCGACCATGAGGGGGAAATTTTTTCAAAATTTAAGACCAAAAAGTGCCAAGAATCATGCAATTTCACTACTTCAAATGCAAGGATGCCTGCAATCTAATATAAAGCAAGAAATTAAAACTTTTTGTTTCAAAGATAGCTAAAAACAATAGCAAATCGACATGAAACAAAGCAACCCAAACAATTTTCTCTTTTAACACGAACTATACAATAAAAGAAAAATAAGTTCTTTCACCAAACAATTCTAAAGAAAAAACAATGCTTTGTAACAAAAAGACACTCGAAGCAAGAGATCAAATCTTTCAAAAGAAAACAAAGCAAAGATGGCTAAAAGAAGTTTCAAAGCTTTCAAGCAGACTGTAAATAGATCATAATCAAACCCAAAAATTCACCCCAAAACCAAATTCAAGATCTAGGTAAGGAAAAACTATAAAAACTCAAACTTTTCAGAATTTCCGCAGGCTGTAGATTAACACAATGCAAAAATCCCTGATTTCCGCAGACCAGAAGACCAATACAATGCAGAAACATCGCACTGTACCTCAAAGTAGGGTGCGGAAATCACACAAAAAATGGAAAAAATAAAAAGTGTGAAGGTTTTCCAATGGATTTTAATAGTCAGTGAGTCAAGCTTGATATCCCAGTAACTCAAAAAACAAAACCCAAGCAATCAAAGCATAAAAGAAAGAAAAACTAGGAAAACAATCTGTTTCCCCAGTGGAGTCGCCAATTTTGTTGTAGGATAAATCGGTAAATGCGGACATAAACTAAACTCCCTAGCTCCACCTAGATCTAGAACAAAACAAGACAAAACATGGCGCTTTCCCTAGTCTCTAATCATTGAATTTACTACTGAACAAAAGACAAGATACATACCTTTAAGTGTCACTTCCTTATGTCTTTGTTGTTCCTGTTTCACTCCGGTGCTCTTGTGATATGGATCCTACAGTGAGACACAAACCAACCAAAGTGAAAGAAGCATAAGTATATTCAATGACAACCTATGCATATGATCAAGGAATTATGCAATAAAATAAAGATAATTCTATGGGAAAGAAGTATGTCATTGTATTATATTAAATAATAGAAAGAGAGATTACAACTGGGCGCCTTGATGTCGTAAGGTTCCTTCCCAAAATTCCTTGCTTCCCACACACTTCTTGCTCAAAGGATTCTGAGACTGTGGATCTAATAGCTACTCACAATCTATCTTAACAAAGCCAAGCTTAAAACCACTCTGACCAAGCTAACAATCTCAAGCCAAAACAACCTCTAACCCTTTCCATGAGATATCCTCTCCTTTTATAAGTTGAAGAGGATAAGGTGAGGAGATTACGTGGGAAAAACAAGCATCTTCTCGATGCTTCTAGAAGGAGAAGATTCTATGGTGAGGTGGCCTCTGAATGGTTTGGATCTTACTCGCTTTCATGATTTAGTGGGATTTCTGCACTAAATCCTCTTCTAATTGATTAAGGCTGAGAAGTTCCCAATATCTCTTTGTTTCTCATAGAAGTGATCTTCCCTATATAAATTTCTCAAAATATATAACAATATCTCTTTCTTATTAGGATGAAGTTCATCATACTCCATGATAATTAGTTTTTGGTTATAAATTGATTAAATGTGTAATATTTTAATTTATTAATTTTTTTAGCATTAAGTTTTTCTAAGATTAAATAGATTTTTTTTTATCTAATTTATTGAATTCATGTGCATAAACTAAAATCTTTGGAAAAAAAATCATGTATTTATTATTCAAATAAAATTTATGTTAGAAAACATTTTTTTACGTGAAAAGTAGTGAAATTTGTTTTCCAAAATTTTAGTTAATGAAATATAAAGTACATTATTAATGTCTCTAAATATAGTACTTAATCATATAAAATTAAAATTAGTTATATATTATACAAATGATGTAAATTAAAATTAATTATATATTGAAGAATTTAAATATTTATGTTAGAAGAAAGTGAGGAATTGACTTGTGTATTGAAGAGGATTTGGTTTTATTATTGTATTTGTTTGTTTATGTTATGAGGTTATATTTTTAAACATGTTATTTTATATGAAAATTTTAGTGTATTGAATTATATTTTTTAATGGAATATTTACTATAATGAATAATTTATTGAAATTAAATTAAATTGTAAATGAAAAAGCATAATGTAAAAAATAAATAAATAAAAAACCAAAATATTAATTAATAAAATAATGTCAAATATCTATATATCCATTGAATCTTGTCTAAAAGATGTTGGATGGATACCTAATAATATTTAATCTTAAATATTTTAATATTGAATCTCAATTCTTTTCAATTTTATAATTTTCAAAACCCATTATCTTTAAGTTTAATACATATAATATATAATATAATGGAAAAATAAATAAGAATAAATTTTATAAAAAAATAAATTACAAAATCCCTATATAACTAGAAAATAACAGTTTATGTTCCATGATACATAGTAACCTATCTTCACTATATGTTTTCAACATGACAATGTAATATAATTTTATGTATATAATAATCAAATATAATTTTGAAAATAAATTTTTTTATAAAACTTTAAATAAAATTGATTATAAATTTTCTATAATCTTTTGAAGAATCTTAGTCATAGAATTTCTATTAATAAGATTTAAAAAAATTTATGACCACAAAATTTACGTGAACAACCATAAGAATAAGAATTAGAGTGTTCTTCCACAATATTTTTTTTTTGACAATAACGAGTAGAAGATTTATATTAATTGTGGACCAGCCACTAGTGTGGTTACAAAACAACTGAGCTTCACTGAGCATCTGCCAGAGAGGAGCTTAACATTGCTCCTGATTACACTTAAAATGACCCCAATTCGGCAGGAACTAACACTAACCAACGAATACAATCTTATTTAAAGTCTTGACTTCTATACAAAATGTCAAGATGCTGCAGAGGGAGTAGTTTGCTTCAGACAGAGTAGCAGAACTAGCTTTCGGGATCCTTCCTCCATTCACTATTGAGTTGGGACATTTTCTCTTCCAGCTAACCGATTCTCTGCTCAAACTCTTCCTTTGGATTCTTGAGCTCTTGGTGTAGCTTACTCAGCTCTTCAGTGAAACCAAACTTTGTAGTGGTGATGTCTTGCTCCAGCTTCTCCATCCTTCTACCTGCTTATGAATCCAGGTTCTCCAAAAAGTCCAATTGGAACTATAACATTTGCTTCAGGTTCTCCAGCGTTGAATCCATAGTCTTCAGTCGTTCCTCCAGACTTGGTTTCTTGCTAGAGCTGGTTGCCATTGCTCGGATCTTTCCCTTAAACGTGCGACCGGATTCTTCAATTTCTTGTGTGCAGGAAAGCTATGCATAGGAATGGTTTGGTCTTGTGGCTGCGTCCTTGATTTAAACTCGCGCTCCTTGACCCACATGATTTCGTCCTGAATTGCAGAGAACGAGAGGTATGAGTGAGGTGTGCTTCTGTCCTCGCCCTGTCTGTTGTTCGCTTGGGCGTGGTACCGTCCTTTGTCCCTCTCCCCCAATGGCTCGACTCTGATCTAACGGAGCTTGATCATTTTCCTTGTTTTCCTTTTCTCCATATCAACCACTTGCTTGATGTGTTCGGGCGGTATCTTGGATTACGATATCTCCACGGTGGACAAAGTTCCATTGAGGTTCAAGCTTCCTGGCGCCAGGAGGGCGCCTTTATTAGCTTCCCCATCATCCTTCTCATTCAACACTCTTAAAACATGAAATATCTCATATGAGCTGAAGATCGCTAGGAGGAGGTGAATTTTGTTCAAAAGATTATTTAGTTTTGCACTTTGGGTTTGAGTCCAGCGAATAATGGCTCTGATTACCAATATGGAGTCTCCTATTATGACCAGTTCCTGGATCCCCTGCTTCTTGGCTTGATGAAGTTCTTGCCATAGTGCCATGGCTTCTGCAATGTTGTTGGTCTCAGTACCTAATCCCAGGGTGTAGCGTATCGTTGTTTCTGCACTGGGACTCTCAATTATCCTTCCTCTACCTGCTAGACCCAAATTTCCTTTGGAGGCCCCGTCAAAGGACAGGATATAGGCCTTCCCCTCTAGTTTCCAATTGTCAAACTCCTGTTTCTCTTTTCTTATTTCCCAATCCTCTATACTTGGAGAATTAACTGTGATTCCATTTGCACTTCGAATTTTGAATTGGTCCATCCAGAGAACTTCGAATTCTTCTAGCTTCCCGCTATATTTTGAATGACATAAGTATTGGGCGCTCTCTCCAAATAGTTCTTGGATGTTGGCTACCACGATGAGCGTGCTCCTTTTCCTGTCCCTGAAGATTCTGTTGTTTCTTTCCAGCCATAGGTTCCACAGTATGAACTTAGGGAGGAATTTCCATAGCGCAAAGGCTTGACTTTGTTTTTGTTTCTGGAATGGGTATAAGGTATCCCAGTGCTGGAGAAGACTTTTGATGTCCTGAGGACAATTGACATCAGTTGATGTTCCAATTGCCAACCTCCAGACTTCTTTGGAGAAGGCACAATTGAGGAGGAGGTGATTAGTAGTTTCTTCGACCTGCTGGCAAAGAGGACACCGGTGGGGGCCCTCCCAACCTTTCCTTTGGAGGATTTCCCCTGTTAGAATGTTGTTATGGGCAAGAGTCCATATAAACATATCAATTTTAGGAATGGACTTGGTCTGCCATATAGCTTTCCAGATGAGCGGATTTTCTGGAGAAGTGGGGACCTTTATAGTGAGGCGATGGCCATTAGCTATGGTGTAGGCTTTGGCATTTTCCCCCCAGCCTCTCTCATCCTTCCCCTTTTTTTTAGTGGGGCTTTGCCCTGAAGGAAGAGCTTAAGAGTTCTCCATTCCCCTTCTAAATCCAGGGGTAAGTTTCCCACTCCCCACCCTTGCCATGACTGGTGTCTGTCATTACCCCAAACTGAGATATCAGAGAGAGTCTTTAAATTTTGGGTTCCCATCCAGTCCTTAAGACGCCACAGGTCCTATCTCGAATCAAGAGGAGGGTCTCCTAGTATTGAGTCATGCTAGATTTTGATTTTTTTGTCATTCCTTGGCACCCGGGTGAGGTGAGGAGTGAAGAGAGGTATGGCCTTTTTACAGAGGATTAAAAAAGGGGATCCTTTAGATTCCCTGCAGGGATTTTCTATGCAACGTTCCCTTGGCCCTCTAAAATATTTTTTCCAGAGAGCTACTTTGCTCCATGTTGATGCTCCGGTGACTATATTCCAAAGCATCTTTGACCCCAATGAAAGGTTCTGTATGTGGGTTTTTTTGAAATTGAGACCACCTTCCAGGAGAGGCTTAGAGGTTTTTTCCCAGTTTATCAGATGCAATTTCCTTCCAGTCTTCTTTCCGCCTTCCCATAGAAAGCGTCTTTGCAATGCTTCGATTTTTTGAATTGTAGAGAAAGGGGCTAGGAGAAATGAACTCTGGTAAATGGGTATGCTGGCGAGAACTGACTTAATTAGGACGACTTTCCCTGCTAGATTTAGCCAGTTCAGACCCCAAGTGGAAATTTTCTTCTTGAGTTTGTCAATTAGGTGGTTCCATTGAGAGGCTCTTGGGGCAGCCTTGAAAATAGGAATTCCTAGATAAGTGAAGGCCTCCCAATTGGTATGTCCTTCCATCCCTAGTACTCTTGAAATTCCCACCATTTCTTTGGGCATGATATTCCAGCCATAAATCTTTCTTTTTCCCTTACTTATTTCGCTTCCTAAAACTGTAGCGTAAGCATCAAGTTCTTCCTTAAACTTTTTTGCAATTATTGGGCTTGCTCCGCCTAACAGAAGGGTAGCGTCCGCAAATTGAGCGTGGTTTATGTCCTTAACCCCTTGCGCTATTCTTAGACCCTGAAGATTGTTTTGAGCTTGGGATTTTACCAGCTGATAGCTTAGGATAGAGGCTTGGATTGTGTAGAGGAGGGGCGAGAGGGGACACCCTTGCCTTAGCCCTCTGGATGCTTGAAATAATTTTGTTACTCTTCCATTTACCATGGGGGCTATCCAGGGTGAACCTATGCAGGTTTTAATCCAGTTTACAAAAGCTTGATCAAAACCAAACTTCCTCATTACTTCAAATAAGAAATTGTGGTTGACTCTATCAAAAGCATTGGCGAGATCAAGCTTTATAATCATACCTTTGTCTTTCCTCCGGATGCTTGAGTGAAGAGCCTCTTGGACCAGGAGGATGTTGTTTGTAATGTGTCTGCCTTTGATGAAACCTCCCTGGTTTTCTGGGATGATAAGGGGAAGAAGTATTTTCAATCTGTTTGCTATAATCTTGGTGAGGATTTTATAGCTAGTGTTGCAGAGTGAAATTGGCCTGAAGCGGTTGAAATTGAGTGCTCCTTTCTCCTTCGGGATGAGTGCTAGGAAGGCCGAGTTTGTGTTCCCTTCTAGGTTACTACTTGATTGTGATTTCCTTATCATTTTGGTGAGGTCAGAATTGATTATCCCCTAGCATTGTTGATAAAATCTGGCTGTAAATCCATCCGGTCCTGGGGCTTTGTCTGAATTCATTTAATCCAGGGCCTCCTTTATTTCCTGCTGCAAAACTTCCTTTAGCAGGCTGAGGTTAATGTCCTCCTTTATGAGAGATAGAATGATGGAGAGGGGGTAACTTTGGGGGTCAATGTCTTCCCTTTTCTCTTCTAAGTAGAGGGATGAAAAGGTTTCGAACGATGCTTGTTTAATGCCTTCTGGATCTAAGATTATAGTGTTTTGAACCTGAATTTCTGTTACTTCCTTATAATGTTTCCTTGCCTCCGCCTGCTTATGGAAGTATCCAGTGTTTTTGTCTCCCTCCTTCAGCCAAAGACTTCTAGATTTTTGCCTCCAGTAACACTCTTCTTCCCTGCATGCCTTGTGCCACTGACTTTGGAGTAGGACTTCTTGCTGCAGGTCCTCTTGGGTGATTTCTTTGTTCTCCAGTTCTAGCTGATGTTTCTCAAGTTTCTTTTGGGCCTCTTTGCGTGAGGAGGTTGGATCTGGATGGCCTTTTGCCCAGGACTTCAGGGAAGTTTTTAGCCTTTGTAGCTTCTCTTCCCAAACATAGGAAGTAGAGCCAATGATCTTGCTTGCCCACATGCTGGAAACGAGTCGAAGGAAGTCTTTGTCTTGGGTCCAGGCCGGATTGAACCTGAAAGGGATGGGTCCCTGGCCTTGCTCTGTTTTAAACTCTAAACGAATAGGCTTGTGTTCTGAAGCGCTATGGGGTAGGATTTCTGTAAAGGTGATAAGCCCTAGAGTTAGGTAAGAGCTTTGGACGAGGAATTTGTCCAGCCTGGCAGCTATATGCCCCGGTCCTATCCTCTTATTGGACCACATATAGTGCCCTTTGACCGACTTTATGTCTATTAGGTCCCAAGCTGTAATAAGATCTTCCACCCATTCTCTAGTTGGGTCTCTTACTATAGTTCCACCTCTCTTTTCCTCCTGGATAAGGGTTACATTTAGGTATAATCCTAAAATGATATTATCTAACTCATTTTTTTGGAGGAAATCTTGGAGGGATTCCCAACAAATCTTTTTTTCTTCTATATGCTACAGAACGTAAATATTAAAGAGGGTTACTAGGTTTCTGGAGTCTTTATGAAGGAGCAATGTGTGGATCCAGTGCATGCGAGTGTCTGAGCTGATCATTTCTATTTTGGTGGTGTTCCACAACGTGCAGAGCCCTCCTGATGCACCCTTGGCATTTTCATCTATTCCTTGACTGTTCCTCCAAGCGTTTCTTGAAACTTTAAGAGAGTCCTGCTGACTCATCTTGGTCTCCTGGAGGAGTAGGATGTCCACTTTCGATGTTTTGATAATATCTTTGAGAGCTTCCTCTTTCCTTTTGCTGCCGAGACCCCTACAGTTCCAGGAGGTTAGATTCATTAATTACCTTAGGGGGGGGAATGGCCTCCTTGGGAGGCTTTGAAGAGCTTCCTTGTTTTCCTTACGCCGATCAGTTGCTTGATAGTTGGCTGTGCACCTTTTAGGATGTCCTTGTAGGTTTCCTGATCTCTTTCTACTTTTTTGGACTTCCTGCCTTTTTCTGGTTTCTTTGGGGTGGCCTAGGCTTCACTTGCGCCTTCCGATTCACTGTCGGACGAGATCTCCCCTTCCTATGTGCCTTGGGTCACTCCATTCCTTGGAGGGGATTTGTTTTGCATCTCGTCACCTATTGGATTTTGAATTTCTCTATCTTCTGGGGTTTGGGTACCTCCTTCGGCTTCCCCTTGGGCATCCTGGCTCAGCTTTCCTGACTCTCCTCTAGTTTCTAGGGCCAAAGCGCTGAAGCTGTTAGCCGTCTCTTTGCATCCTAGATTCTTTTCTTTTGTTTGGGATGGCTTTTCGCTTCTTGTTCCTTTTGATTTCGGTTTCCCTTTCCTAGATTGTTGCCAACCGTCCTCTCCTTCTTTCTCTGTATTTAGGTTTTTTTGGTAGTTCCGCTGGAAATGGCCGTATTCATGGAAACCTCTGCATTTGAAGGGGAGTTGCTCATAATCGAGCTTTTGGAAGTGATGCCAGTCCCCTACTTTTAGTTTTACCGCTTCCAGAAAACCTACCTCCAGATCAACTTCCACACAGATTCTTGTGTAGGAGTACTGGTCTTTTGGGTCCGCTTTATCGATGTAGTGTCCCAAGCCATTTCTGATAGCTTGGAGCGAAGAAGAGTTCCAGCAGTGTATTGGCAGATTTGGGAGTCTTACCCAAAATGGGACATCTTTTGGCACTTCTAAAGCTGGATCGAAGCTAGGGGTCCAGCGATTCAGATAGAGCCCTTGTGTGCCCATGAAATACGACCCATTTCTGAAGATTAGATATCTTTCCTCTTGAGAGATGAATTCGAAGATAAAGAAACCTCTCCCAAACACATAGCAAGTTACGCTATTTGTTATCAATGGCCTCCATTTCCTTTGAATCCAGTTATCTGTTGTTCAGGCTGAGGGCCAAAGGCCCATGAACTGACCTACTAGGCCATGATCTGTGAGGAACAATGTGACCTTCATTGGCTGGTCCGGGGGAAGGACGATCTCAGGAGTTGTGTCCAGTTTTCTCACGAAACTTGGGGGTTCTGCAGGGGGAAGCTTCTTGCTGCATGCTGCGACAAGCTTACGGAAGGAGGAGGTCAGGGAGGGAGGGGGTGGTGGCTCCCCTCTGCCCTGGCTAGACATGAAAGCAATTGAGGTCAAACCCTAGAATAGAGTGAGCTGAGCGCCTTCACGAGTTGATCTTCTTTCGCAAGAATATTATCAATACTATACAATATTTTAATCTCAACATCTTCCACAATATTAAGAACCATGCATTTTATTTTTAATCTTAAGCCATGATATGAGATTTTCACATGATTTTATTGTAATATATATTTTCCATGTTATAAAGTATCAATGGTTATATATTTTAAAATAATATAAGTGAGATATTATGTATTTAGTTTATCAATTCAATTTACTATGGTTTTTTTAATTTTGTTTTTTTAGGATGATATAAATTTATTTATATATTATTAAATCATAACAATTACATAACCAATAACAATTACACAACAACTTACCTAAGTGGGATTAATGCTTAAGAACATGTGTTTCCATCTTGGAGGTCATAGGTTCAAATTTAGAGGGGGTAGGGTATGTATACCTATGTATACTTTAGAAATAAAATAGCTACATAAAGGGGGTCCCTTGTCCCACAAACAAGGGAGTATCATACACCAATTTGGTGTCTGGATTGGCCATGACCTTTAAAATAGATTTTTTTTAGAAAAATTATGTTGGAAAGAAAGGAGTTTTTAACCTTTGGTCCAAAGGTTCAATTCTGATGAGGTCCTAACCTAAATCCATGGGAAACCTTGAGGTAGTTTTCGAATGTGTGTTTTCACCCATAGATATTATATTAATTGGTATTGTGACCCGTGCGCACATAAGTGGATCAAATCCCACCCCCATGTCCATCAAAATTTCCCCCCATATGGGGTGATAGGGGATCGAGAATCATCAGAGGATGTTAACATAATCCGTGTGGATGAGAAGGTGGAAGATATAATGACTAGGTCTAAGGAATATGGAAACAACAATGTGGGTGAGGATTCAAATCAACCACACAGGTGAGCCTCCACATTGACCCATTCTGACATCAATAATGAACCTGAGGTCACTCCATTTTGGATTGGCCCTCACCTACTCCAATGATCGTTAATCTCTCAAACACCACCTTGATATCCAAGCCTTTGGCTTCCAGTTTGCAAGGCAAGAGGAAAAAGCAATATATGCACAACGTATGCCAAGCACATGTCCTATAGTACATATGGTACCATTTCAATTTAATCCAGTAGTTAAGGGTGCATGCATATAGTATGAAACAATTAAGGAATGAATCCAGTCATATTTTTGAACTCACTAGAATGATTACCGAGGGACATGACAAGATTAATTAATTATATATCCCTGGGCCTTTATATATTCTACGCGGCAGTAACAAAGAAGCTCTGACTCGAGCTGGTCTGCATGACAAGAATTGTTGCATCTTGTCTGTCAACTTGTTGAGAATAGTCATGCACCTTGGGTTCATTTATCCTACAACAAGTAAAATGGATCCACATAGAGGATATAGCAGGGGCTATCATTGAGATGGAGGCTCACCTTTGGAAACATCTAATCCAGGTGGATATTGGTGGCCACCCACCTATTCCAACTATATCCTCTTGACAATTTTTTGTTCAACACGTTCTTTTGTACTTCTTTTTACTTGTAGATTCAACACTTTCGGGGCTGTCTGAATCCCTACACATCTTCCAAGTGGATACTAGTGGAATCCCACCTAATCCAACAGACTTATTTGTATTTTTTCATGTCAGGACATCTTGTTGTACTTCCAGGGTCGTTTTGGGGCCTTAAACAATGTTTTCTTTGCTCACCAATGTCAAACTGTAGACAGATTCAGATGTTGATGGAGTAATGTGTAGTTATCTAAAATACCTTTCTAACGGGCTATCACGCACCTATAACAAAGGTCTTATGAAAAATTTACGACCCCAGAAATTTCAGGCATCAACTTATCCATAGGGGCCCACATAAATTTTGGCATTTCATCTCCTGAGGTTAGGTTTTTGAATTGTCTAGGGTTTTGGAATTCATGAGTAATATCAAAAATTCCTATGGATCCTTATTGTAATCATTCTTCTTAGACAAATGTGCATAGTAGCCACATCTCTTCTCAAAGATAGCTACCACCATTCAAGCAAGTGTTTCAGTTCTACAATTTTATAGTTTCAGCCTATTTCATTTATTCTATAGAAGATATTGTTCATTGGATATCTATATTTTTCTTCATATCTTTGTGTTTATTGTATTCAGTTTGTTAATTAGTTCGTTCCTCTCCTAAATCTAGATCAGTGGTATTAGAGTGGTATACTCTTCATTTATTTTTCCCCGTGCATGTCCCCAACAAGATCTGATTACAAGAAGTTGGGACTCAAACCAATCGAGTTGTTGCAAGATCGGTCATGCCAAGCCCAACAAAAAACCATGGGGAACGAAAAGAAAGATGATGGAGTAGGATATCCTTTTAAAATGTTTCTCAAGGGATCCCTCATGCAACAAAGGACCTAAATGATGGACAAATTTGTGCAGATCCTTCGATGAATACAGAAGCATCTTCATCAAGTGGCCATGCAACCCCCTTCATGGTATAAGTAAAGTTTGATATTCCATTATTTGAAGGATTGATAGATGCAGATGTTGTAGGTAAATGGTTGAATCTTCTTGAAGGGTATTTTTTGGTCAAAAATTTTTTCGATAGGGAAAATATTACTCTTGCACTCCTCAAGGTCGTCCCCCATGTTAAGGACTCGTGGGATACTTACTATGAGAAAAGGACCATAGAGGAATCTACAATATTTACGATTTCCCCTACATGGGATTCCTTTCAGGATGCCATTAAATAAAAGTATTGCCCCATTGGAAGCTACGAGGACCATTACACCCGATGGACCACCCTGCGTCAAGAAAGGGACCAGACAGTACCAGATTTCACCAATATTTTCCATACCCTATGCACAAAATTGGGTATCAAATACTTTGAGCGACATATGGTGCTCAAATACCGCGGTTGTTTTCATATATATATTAAAAAAAAAATGTAGTTTCTGGACATTGCCTCATTGGGTATGGCTTATAGATATATTGTCAAGATCGAGCATAAATTTAAGCAGAAGAGGCAAGAGTTTGGATCTGCAAACTCCTCAAATCTGAAGCAGGGAAAAGGCGGCCCCAACACACATGGAAATGGATAGAGAAAATATGGTCACTCTCAATACAACCATTCCAAGTTGCAACACAATAAGGGAAATGAAAAGATGAAAAATTACATGGGAAAATGGTGCAAATACCATAAAATCCCTTGGCACAACACTGAAGAATGTCACTCCAAGAAGTCACTTTTGGCCGCGATGAAGGCGTCTGAGTCTGAGGCTAATTTTGACTCTGAATCAAATCCATAAGGAGTGAATAAGATTATTGATGTTGAACCCAATGCCATTGTCGCTACCACCAAAGTAGAACCAAGTGAACCAAATTAACCAGAGGAAGGGGAATGCCTTTTTCACTCACAGATGTGAGTAAAGGGGGCTCAAATTCATTTCATTGTCGATAGGGTCAGTCAGAAGAACATGATATCAGTAGAGGTTGTTAAGTGATTGGTTCTGTCGAAAACATTGCACCCACAACCCTACACCATCGGTTGGCTTCGCAAGGAAGATATCTTTGTGTCAGCCAATGGTGTCATCTACCCTATGACATCAAGCCTTTCAAAGATGAGGTATTGTGTGATATGTATCATCTTGAATTTTGTGATGTTCTTTTAGGACAACCATATTTGTGGAAGTGTCATGTTGTGTATGAGTCTATACCCTACAGTGTTATTATTACTTTGGGTAGACAATTGTATAGGATACTAGAGGTAGTGCCACCTACTGTTATTTCTTTAATCTCTGCTAAGCAATGAAGTAAGGTCATTTCACAGATCGGGAAGTCCTTCTTCTTTGTGATCCATGCTCACAGTAAGCATAAGGTCATCACCACATCTATGGCCTCTACACAGAGATTCTCTTCGCATTAGAAGCATGTGGACGAGATCATGGAAGAATACAAAGACATCTTCTCCTAACCCATCGGGGTACTGATGCAATGCCAATTCAAGCATCCAATTGATTTGACCCCCGATGCACCTATGTCAAATGAAACATTCTATCGTCACTCGCTGATGGAAAATGACAAAATCAATCATCATATTCAAGAGATTCTTCAAAAGTGGAAAATCACACCTAGATCCTCCCCTTGCGGCATCCCTATTGTACTAGTGCAGAAGAAGGATGGGACATGGAGAATCTACATTGATTATAGAGCATTAAACAAAATCACCTTCAAGAAATGGTACCCAATTCCTACAATTGACGACCTTATTGACTAACTCAAGGGGGAAAAGTTCTTCAGCAGAATTTACCTAAATTCTAGCTGCCACCAAGTTCCAGCCGAACCAACTGATGTATGGAAGACAACTTTCAAATCTAAATAAGGTCTCTTTGAATGGCTTGTCATGCCCTTTGGCTTAACAAATACACTAGCATCTTTCATGAGGTTTATGGATGATGTATTGAGACCCTTCACCAACTCTTTTGTGGTGGTATATTTGGATGACATCCTCATCTTCAACAGAACTTAGGAGAAGCACATGTGGCATATTCAATAGGTTTTGAGCACTCTGCAACAACACAAGCTATATTCCAACTTGGAAAAATGATCCTTTGTCATGAACAGGGTCCAATACTTGGGATACATTGTTGATGAGCATGGGGTGTGTGTTGATCCAGCTAATATCCAAGTCATCCGTGACTGGCCAGCCCCAACAACACTAACTGAGCTTCGGAGCTTCTTGGGACTCACCAACTTCTACCGACGGTTCATTTTGGGATTCTCCCATATTGCATGGGCCCTCAGCCAAGTGACCAAGGGAGGTGGTAGGGAAAAGTTCATGTGTGGGAAGGAACATCAATGAGCATTCGATGATCTGAAGCATCACTTGTGCTCATCTCTAGTACTCTCCTTTCTCAATCTACAACAACCATTCAACATTGAGACTAATGCATTTGACTATGTTGTAGGTGCAGTTCTCACTCAGCATGGTCATTCGATGGCATACCATAGTGAGACACTTGCAAATATTGTTCCGAAATACCCCACCTATGACAAGGAAATGTATTCCATTGTACAAGCCTGTCGTCAATGGAAACATTACATTCTAGTAAAGGAGATGATCATCCACACTGATCACAAGCCTCTACATCTCATACAGACATAGGGGAAATTGCAGAACCACTGCCATCAGAAGTGGTCCTCCTACTTGCATCAGTTCCATCTCAACATCAAGTATAAGATAGGGAGCTCAAATCATGTCATTAACTACCTTATTCAACCTCACGTGGCTGCACTCACCACTGTTCTCTATTCCTATGGACATGAGTCATATGAGTGGCCCCAACTTTATAAGCAAGATCCAAACTTTTCCACCACCTATCATCTCTTAGGTATAGGTGTGATTATCACCAATTTTCACATTCAGGATGGACAGTTATGCCATCTGAGCCATATCTGTGTTCCTACAAGAGAGCGTGCAAAGATGATTTGGAAAGCCCACTACAGTCAGATGATAAGACATTTTGGTGTGGAGAAAACTTTGGTTGTTCTACAGAAACATTTTTATTGACCAAAAATTTGAAAGGAAGTCAAAAAGTATATCATATCTTACATTGCCTATGTCATTGCCAAGCTAACCATCAAGAAGCAAGGCTTATACAACCATATTCCTACTCCTAAGAAGCCTTGGGAATACATCTCAATGGATTACATGTCTGGCCTTTCATCCACCAAGCAAAGAAATGGTTGTACATTTGTGGTCATTGATCAGTTTTCGAATATGGCCATCCTCATAGCCTGCAAGAAGAATATCACAGCAGCAGAGACTGCCAAGCTCTTCTTCGAACGAGTGTGGGTCCATTTTTGGATACCACATACCATCATATCCGACTAGGAAAATTGGTTCCTCAACACATTTTGGTCGATTTTCTGGTCACTGTTGGACAATAAGCTCACGAAATCCACTGTTTTCCACCCCCAAATAGATGGCCAAACAGAGTTCGTCAATCAGATGATTGTGCACATTCTACGCACATACAAATCTTAGGATCCATGTACCTAGGATGAGATTCTCCCCTATGTTCAACACAATTATAGTAGGGCTCTTCATATCTCCACCAACCATAGCCCATTTCAGGTGGGGCTGGGATTCCAACCCTTGGGTCCCATTGATATTGCACTACCTCTTTCCACCACACAGACAAACTCTTCCCATGTTCAGTTTAAGACCGACAAAGCCACTAGATTCATTGAGAAGATTCAACACATCCGCCAGCAAGTCCATGAGATTTTGTAGGAAGCCAATGCTAAGTATAAGCAGCCCCATGATAAACACAGGGTACCGCACCCGTTTTAGATTGGAGACAAAATCTAGTTACATTTGTAGAAGGATCATCTTAGAGGCCCCCATCGGAAGCTCTGCTCACTTCACTATGCGCCTTACACTATCACCAAGGTTGTGGGTAGTAATGATTTTGAGCTCAACACTCCACCCTTCCTTGGCTTACACCTAGTGTTCAATGTGGATCTCCTTTGGCCATATTTTCCACCATTATTGGACACCTCAAAAATCGCAGAACAATTGAAATCAATAGAGCTCAACCCTGATTACATGGAACAAACATCCACAAATTAGATACTGGACACACACGTTAAGGGCACTCGCCAACAGAGGATCCATATTTATCGGGTTTTCAAGGCAGGGAAACTCCTACACCAAGGAAAGTGGCTCACCCGGGGCCAAATTCAAGAGAAGTTTCCTCACCTGATGGGGGAACTCAACGCAATGGATACCATTACTTCCTAAGGGGGGAGGACTGATCCAGGTTGATATTGGTGGCCAGCCACCTATTCCAACTGGATCCTCTTGACAATTATTTGTTCAATATGTTCTTCTATACTTCTTTGTACTTGTGGGTTCTACACTTTCGAGGTTGTCTGAATCCATACACATCTTCTATGTGAATATTGGTGGCCTGCAACCTAATGCAACTGTCTTATTTTGTATGTTTTCATGTCAACACATCTTGTTGTACTTCCATGGTTGTTTTGGGGCCTTAAACAGTGTTTTCTTGGCTCACCACAGTCAAACTGTAGACAGAGTCAGAGTTTGATGGCGTAATGTGTATTTCTCTAAAATACCTTTCCAATGGGCTATCACATGCCTAGAAAGAGGGTCGTATGAAAAATTTATGACCCCGGGAAGTTGAGGTACCAACTTACCCATAGGGGCCCACATAACGTTGGCGTTTCATATCCTAGGGTTAGGTTTTTGGATGTCTAGGATTTTGGAAATCATGAGTAATATAAAAAAGGCCTCTGGAGCCTCATTGTAATCATTATGCTTAGACAGATGCATGCAACAACCACATCATTTCTCAGAGATAACTACCATCATTCTAGCAAGTGTTTCAGTTATGCAGTTTTACAATTTCAACCTATTTCATTTATTCAATAGAAGATATTGTTCACTCGATATCTGTGTTGTTCTTCATATATATATGTTTATTGTATTCAGTCTATTAATCAATTCATTCTACTCCTAAATATGGATCAACATCCTCCAGTCATAGAGAAGAAAGCACTTCCACCACCAGAGTCCAACAAGAAGCACACACAAGAGTGTCAT
>JASDQU010586703.1:56342-67727 GCA_032191745.1 Picea mariana | reverse complement strand
GGGGGGAATGGCCTCCTTGGGAGGCTTTGAAGAGATTTATTGTTTGCCTTATGCTGATCAGTTGCTTGATAGTGGGTTGTGAACCTTTTAGGACATCCTTATAGGTTTCCTGATCTCTTTCTACTTTTTTGGACTTCCTGCCTCTTCCTGGTTTCTTTGGGGAGGCCCAAGCTTCACTTGCGCCCTCCGATTCACTGCCGGACGAGATCTCCCCTTCCTCTGTGCCTTGGGTCGCTCCATTCCTTGGAGGGGATTTGTTTTGCATCTCTTCTTCTGTTGGCTTTTGAATTTCTCTATCTCCTGGGCCTTGGGTGCCTCCTTCAGCTTCCCCTTGGGCATCCTGGCTCGACTTTCCTAACTCTCCTCCAGTTTCCGGGGCCAAAGCGCTGAAGCTTTTAGCCGTTTCTTTTCTTCCTGGATTCTTTTCTTTTGTTTGGGATGGATTTTCTCTTCTTGTTCCTTTTGATTTTGGTTTCCCTTTCCTAGCCTGTTGCTAACCGTCCTCTCCTTCTTTCTCTGTACTTAAGTTTTTTTGGCAGTTCTGCTAGAAATGGTCGTATTCATGGCAACCTCTGCATTTGAAGGGGAGTTTGCTCATAATCGAGCTTTTGGAAGTGATGCCAGTCCCCTACTTTTAGTTTTACCGCTTCCAGCAAAACTACCTCCAGATCTACTTCCACACAGATCCTTGCATAGGAGTACTGGTCTTTTGGGTCCGCTTTATCGATGTAGTGTCCCAAGCCATTTCTGATAGCTTGGAGTGAAGAAGAGTTCCAGCAGTGTATTGGTAGATTTGGGAGTCTTACCCAAACCGGAACATATTTTGGCACTTCCGAGGCTGGGTCGAAACTAGGGGTCCAATGATTCAGATAGAGCCCTTGTGTGCCCATGAAATATGGCCCATTTCTAAAGATTAGATCTCTGTCCTCTTGGGAAATGAATTCAAAGATAAAGAAACCTCTCCCAACCGCATAGCAATTTACACTATTTGTTATCAATGGCCTCCAGTTCCTTTGAATCCAGTTATCTGTTGTTCGGGCTGAGGGCCAGAGGCCCATGAATTGACCTACTAAGCCGTGATCTGTGACGGACAGTGCGACCTTCATTGGCTGGTCTGGGGGAAGGACGATCTCAGGAACTGCATCCAGTTTTCTCACGAAGCTTGGAGTTTCTACAGGGGGAAGCTTATTGCTGCAAGCTGTGACCAGTTTACAGAAGGAGGAGGTTGGGGAGGGAGGGGGCGACGGATCCCCTCCGCCCTGGCCAGACATGAAAGCGATTGAGATCGAACCCTAGAACAAAGCGAGCTGAGTGCCTTCACGAGCTTTTCCCCTAGAAAACTTAGCCCAATGGATTATTGTTCGCATTAATAGTATAATTATTACTTGTGAGTACTATTACTTATTAAATATATGTAGGACATATTAATTAATATTACATATTATTTATTACCTTATATTACTTATTACTTATTAATTTAATTATCAATTAAACTTACACTATAAGGAAAAAACCTTTTAGTGGAGGTTTCTAGTGTTACAAAATTGACAAAAATTAACAAAAAAACCTCTGCTACAACATTTGTTTTCTATAGCGAATGTTTTTGCGGATACTATAATAGAATTTCATTATAACTAAAAAAATATGGGTTCCCGAAGGTGTTAGTGGATGTTTACAAATTGATGTATTTGTATAGGGAACATGCACCAGTGCGTACATACACCTATAGCACTGGTGTTGTACACTTAATACCAAGCACCAGGGCAGTAAAATATGAAAGCACTAGGGTAGTAAAATATTTAAGCACTAATACATTTGTCTTATAATCATCGTGGATTTAACATTAAAACACACCAGGAGAGTTAAAAATAATTAATCACCGATGTTTTTTGCATAGAACACACCGGTGCGTTATTAATAAGAAGGCACCGATGTTGTATAAAATAATATGCACTGGTGCGTTATTAATAATATGCATTAAAAATCAAAAGAACTGGTGGGTTTCAGTAACGAACAAGCTCTGATGCTTATCAATAACAAAATAACATCGGTGTGTATCAATAAAAAATATGCATCGGTTCTTCATATAAGATTAACGCACCGATGGTCAAATTTTTAATATAATTCTGTGGTATTAAATTAATATTGAAACCAATTCTAATTGATTACATAAAAGCATTGGTGCAAATTTCATATGAAATGCACCGATGAGTTTTAATATTAAATGCACCGATGAGATTAATAATTAAAATACATTGAGAAACATCGATCTATGATAGTGCAATTATTGTTATTTTTTAATTCCATTATTTATCAAAAAAATTACATATATATTATATTTTGATTAGTGAATTTGGATATGATGTTTGGATTAATTTGTTATATCATCATATTTTGCATCTCTTCATTATAATATTTAGTCATCCATATATTTTATCAGCGATGTAACATTTCACAGTGATTGGACAACATAATAGAATAAATTAAAACATATTTTATTATATGAATAAGAGGGTCTTTGTCATACAAAATGGGACACTTATCGATAATCCCTTGTCTTTCAATTGGGACACTCTGTCCATTACATTAAACAAAAATGTCTATTTTTCACATAAAATTATTTTAAAAATATACAATTGCAACTTGCATTGATATCCAAATATATTGGTCATCATTCTTCACTGGAATTGTTGTTAGTGCTCAAGCTACTTCATGCCTTGGGTTATTTTTTTGAATGTTTGGTTGATTTTCTTGATTGTTTTGTTCTTCTTGAAGCTCCATCTGCAAACATAAAAAAAAATTGTAATGAGTCTATCTACATTGATGAGAATAATGAAAATTGAAATAAATAATATACATGAATATAAATTGAAAAGAGATGTACTTCCAAAGCAAGAATTGACTCGTGAATCATACACATATGTTAAAAATCAAATCCCATACCTTGTTTCAACACTTCTTCTATTAGTTCAGTTTCATACTTTGTTTCCTACAAGTTTTATACCCCATAACAAATCATAGATTGAATATAAAGTATTATTTTTGTTTCATTAATTATAAAATTATGGGAGTAAAACAACATATATTATACTTACAAATTCCACAATTAATTTTTGATATGCCAACATATACTCACAAATCTTAATTAACCCAATGTCTATCAATTTTTTTGATGACTCTTCCTTGTATGTTAGCACCTTCTTGAAGAAATTCAAGGACGGTTGTTGTAAAACAACCTAAAATATACAAAAAAAAAACATAAGTTGTTATAAGGAAATAACAATTACTCACAAACTTTGCTATCAACATTTTTTTTTTCCATCTAGTTTTATATGCAGAATGAGTTCCATTTTCTTTTCTTTTCTGTAAGATATTATTTGAAAATTAATATTTGATGTATAATTAATTATTTGTACCTAATAGAAAAATTCAATGATTACATACATTTGAAGCACATTGTTGTTGAGATAACTCCTCCTATGATGCAATTATGTCCAATTATTTGACCATTTCCTTGTACACTTTTTTGGACATTCATATTGGCATATTTCGGATATCATCTCGTTCGTCATATGGGATTTTCATAATTTTCCTGAAACAATAACATGACAATAAAGTATTTTTATATTGATATATGAAAACTAAATATCACAAGATTGGTATATTAATAAATGAATACTTTGTAATATATATATATATATATATATATATTCCAAAAAAGTGTTTTTATGAATATTACTTTTTGAATGATTTTTTTTTTATTGTTGTATGTTTTTTCTATTGCAAGTCTGACATGTCTCATTGACCATTGCTCTGGACATTCTTCATGTAGTTTAAATATAACCTGGTTCTTGGAATCATTGGATTGATTTCTATATTGTAAATGGAAAGTATGTTTATATGTTCGTTCCACTATATACCTCATAGTTATGTAAACATTTCCCCCCTTTTGATTAATCTCCAACACCACTCCAGATGAGCTAAGGACCAATTCATCATCATTTACATCTTCGATGTTAATAAATTTTGTTTTGTTATGATGACATTCCATTCCCTCATTATTGGTTCCTATATAAAATTAAACATATGTGAATTAATATAGTGTTTGAAACATGTCATCTAATAGTCCTAAGTATATTATTAATGAAAATTAAAAAAGAAAAATCATATTGAATAGTATTTTTCATTCACTTGATTCATCCCTCTGCAATTTTTCCATCAATCTTTTACACTCTTCTGCACTTAGATCATAAATAATATTATCGATCTTCTTCATTCTGTGGCCCTGCATGACACACACTAACCAATACATATTATTTAAACTTAAATATAGTTCAACCATATTAATTTTGTATAGAATTTACAAAGAACCTGCCTTTTTTGTTTTTACGGATGTGTCATCATTGTGTCAACCATAATTTTTTTTATTTGAACTCTTATCACTCATAATTTTATCAATACACAACCTGTACCATTCAATACATAAATTATTAAATATATTTATAAATAAATCACATAATTTTCAGCAAAAAAAATCGTTGTAACTGGTGCGCTTTTTATATACAAAGAAATGGTGTGTTTATTACATAAAATGCATCATGGCTTTCCATACAACAACACACACCAAAAGTTTTACTTTATTTTTTTAAATATTGTAAACTAAAACAATGCAACATATATAGAAGGCATCACAACGACTACAGTAGAAAACAAAAACATAGCAAAATTAAACATTCATAAAAAAACAATAGAAAAATAAAAAAAATTATGTGACAACATTTTCTGTGTTGTTTAGATGAAAACATCGACGATATATTTTTTTTACACCATAATTTTTAAATTAAAAAAAAAAAAAAAAAAACTGGCTTTATCGGTGCGTTCCTTATATATAAACACACTGGTGTGTTTCTGTCGAAATGACGCACCAGAAAATCATTTTTTTTTTTTTTAAAAGTCAAATAAAAAATCGTTTAAATTTTTTTAAAAAAATGGCAGAGGGCCGACTGCGTTTGGGATCTGTTGAGATGAATTTCTGCTTCCGAAACTCCCCTACCCTTTTCTATTTTCCCAATTTCTCTTGTAATTTTTTTTTCCTCTTCTACAATTACTCGAATTCCCCTTTTATTTTCTCCCTTATATTCTCCCTTCCATCCTCATCTCCATCCATACTCCCATATCATTAGTCCAACCGACTGCCACATTATTCTACACTCACTCGTTTCTGCAGTCGCGGGTTCCCGGGTTCAAGATTTCATATCCCATGTTCCATGATATACATTTTCACCCAAGAGATACGAGATATACATTTTGACTATCGGACTCCCTGAGCTCCTAAGTATCTCATCTCTCCTATATTGAGTTTGATCGATCAAATTACAACACTTAGACAATTTTTGACCTTTCGCAATGGCGGGCTCGGGGGTTCCCAGGTTGGCGGGTTCACAAAGTTCTCAAATCCTAATTTCTCTTGTCCATCCCTGCCACTTTCGCGCTTTTACCAATATGTATTTAGTATGGTTTAATGCTAATAACTCATCACATAGGTTCTATAAATATTGTCATTAATAAGTGAAGGGCTTGAGGAGATTTATTATTAAAGCACATTAAAGCATGTTTTGTAGAATATTATATTATCTCTCTCAAGCACTCATTTCAAATATTATTTGGATTAAAATAACACTCTCGTCAACTTATGGTAGTAGTAGATCGACAACAGTTCTGTGGAGATACTATGAACATTTTTGGATGTGAGGACCATAACATTTAGTGGCTTAGAGCATATTATTACTATTCATCCCTGTCTTCTCAAAAGGAAGTGATCTGGACATCCAAAATTTCTCGTGCAGACTGTGTTCCTGAGGTTTTCGACTAGGGGACTTTTTTCCTAGTGCACTAAGAAATATATACCAAGTCAGTGGGTTATTCAACTTCAAGACCATTCTCTCGTCTCTCTTTCACCTCAAGTGTTCCATAAAATTTTGAAGCTCCTCGAGCCAACACTTACTTTCAAAGGGGAGGATTGCAGGGATTTCCTGAAAAAGTATGAAAATGGCCTAGACCTCTTTCCTAAGTTCTTGTTGAATCCCACGACCATCCCTGAAGATATTACTAGGTTGCATGTCAACTCATTCAAAAAACCCTTTCAGAAAATTGCTTGTTTATTCACCAGAGTGATAGGCCAAGAAACTACTGCCATCATTTCTCGTATGATTCTTTATATCTTATATTTTACTATCAAGGAGTAGGCCATTTTCGATTGGGGAAAACTGATTTCCATTGAAATATTTTCCCAATTGTCACAATATAAAAAAGATAAGAAATTATTTATGGATTCTTATTTGGTGTTTGAGATAGCATATTCTTGTCAATCTCCTAAATTATCTATCTAGAAGAAGGTGAATTATGAATTTGACCCAGTGACCTTTAGGTACCAAGCATTGTGGATACACAAAGCTTCATTGTAATTTTATGAAGTTTTCAATGATTTTGCCTCGGTTTTTAAAGCATTATTGTTTGGAAAAGATACCCCTAGAATATTTGCCCAGGAAAGTAAATTCCTAGATAAAAAGGGGACATTGGAGCAAATGGAAAATTACAATGTTATTCGGATTTTCGGTTCTAAGGAAAATCCTTCCTTTCTTCCATGTCATATATCCGATAGAATGTTTATTATATAAGTTGCAAGGAAATATAATTTATGGCTGTACTTTTTTAATGAGAAATGAAAAAATAAATTCATACCCTTGCCTTGGAAATTTGGGGACTTTGTATTAAAAAATATGAACAAAATCGATGAATTTGCAAGCCACTTTCACAATCTGAATCTCAAGTATCATGAAAGGATAAAAGGGCTTAACCCTAATAGAATTTTTGTGGAACATATGTTAGCAGTGGGATTTAGAAATTCATTTATCCATATTGTTCTAGGAGAAGAAGAATATAATAACTTGGGAACTCCTACTCACAATGTTGGAGACTTGGAGATAGTACTTAGTACCAATGAATTTTACAAACAGAAAGGAAAGGGTCCCAACAAAAAGAGTGCCCAGTCCCTAACTATTACACCTAAGACTACAACATATTGGAGCAATTCTCCAGCAGCCCACCCATCTAGAAAAGTGATCAACAATAGTTCAAGAGCAGGAGGAGAAAAGAATCCCCCTCTAGGAAAAATTAAAAGCTCACACAAACTTCCACCGAGAAAAAAGAGGAAAAATGTAGTGAAAGAGGAAGAAGACTAATGCATAGGGAGTGATACCAATAGCTTCTCCCTCAAAGATATGGAACACAAAGCATAGATAGAGAAAATGTTTCCCAACATTAATTAGCTGGGAAGCACGGCCCACCAAAATCTGTCTTTGGAAATCATTGAGAATGAGACCTTCGACGAAGAAGACTCATTTGATTTGTAGAGCACTGTTTTTGACAAGGTGTTAGCACCAAGTTTTTACTTTGGTCAAAAACATAGATAGCTATGGGAAATCCTTGTAGCATCTCTTTTATATTCACCCACTAATGTTATATTTTTATTGCCTTTTCCATTTTATTGCCTTTTCCAAAATGATCTATCTTTCCTTTTATCAAAAGGAGGTATGTGATTTAAGTGACCCGAGTCAAATATTATAAACTAATTCTTTCACCTAAAACCAACTCAAAGTCATACTACATATCGAGCTAATCCATATGCCAAAAACAATATTCAACACATAAACCAACATACTCTCAATGCACGATGCTAGGTGCCAAGTGATTGTGCATGTGTTGAAGAACTAAATATATCCATGATATATATGATAGTGCTCCCAATTTCTTTTTTGTTCCACCATTTTCATGCATGGATGTGTAGAGGGGAGTGCGCTAAAAATTTCACGGTGCATTGCCAACTCTCCTGTGCGATGCAAATTCCACAAGCGCTACCCAATCTCCTGTGCACTGCCAAATCTCCTCGGTCCTACTTAAGCTCCTGGGCACTGTGAATTTCACAGTGCGCTACCTAAGCTCCCGGGCTCTACCAAAATTGCCGGCCTGTTTGGAGGAGATGCTACACAAGCTCGCTACGCAACGACGCTACCAACAAACACACGGATTCAAGGAGTTTGAGTTATCTTTGTGGTGAGTGGATGATGATGTGGAGAAGAGAAATGATTATAGGTAGCACCATGATGAAAATGTTTAACCACTGGAGGATGCTTGGCAATGGAAATAATAAGTTTGATGCATATTTTAAATGCAAATTAATAGACAATTAGAAATACCAATAGAAAGGGGCATGAAATTGCCAACAAGCTGCTTCAGATTTGAATGCACAATGGCACGTTGTCAAAACCACACCCAGATGCTATCTGCAAGTGCCGATTCATCAATATAAGAGCCACGGGTTGCATGTTGTTGTACATGTTAAATGTTACATCAAAGCCAGATTTGTTCAAGCATTCGACACTGTCACGAATTCTTGTGAATACTGGAGACATAATGCTACTTTATAGGATTTAGTTATTGCTATGAGCTGGAATTAGTTGTTTGTAATTAATTTCTGTTTATGACAGTTAGTGGTCAATTAGAAAGAGCTCGACTCTCCTGGGGAGGAATCGATATATGAAAATAGAGACATCATTTAAACAGGGGAGGTCTTTTAGACTGCAAGAGGAGAAACAAAGAAAAGACCCGAGAGGTCTTATGTAAGTTTTTTTAGAAAGGTTAATGAGTAGTAGTGGAATGAAAGTTTTATTTTCACCTCAAAGACTTGTCTTAGTTTTGTATGCAAAGATCACAGCTGATGAGTAAGACTTTTAGATCAGTTTGACTTTTCCTTTAAGTGTTATCATACTTCTTCGATTTTCTTCCAATTAGATGTGTTATGTTTATATAAGGTTTATATGGATAGATTTTGTGCTAAGGAGATTGTAGTAAGGTTTACTATACTAGCTGCCACATACGCATCTATTTCATTATGTGATGTTTGGAAAGGTTTTCTAATATGTTATAGATTCTTCCTGTAGCGACTGAAAGTAGGTTGTTTTCTAGCCTCAACTACAGATTGTGTCTTCTTGTTTTCTTCATTCACCCCAAGTTAATGTCAGAAATGATATGGGTTTTATTCGAACTGATTTTCTTCACATACGAGGTTAAGTCAAGATCGTGGTATCTCATAAAATCCATGCCCAATGGTTTATTGCCTTTTCCTAAATTTTACATTCTTTTAGTTTCTTGAAACCCATCTTATCCAAATTAAACCCTTATCATTTCAATATGTGTTGGGCTTGTACTTGAAGCAGTCCAAGTGCAACTTCGAGCGCTAACATTTTTGGTGCCATTGCCAGGGACAGAGATGAATGAGAATTCTTCCCTGGGTGAATGACACTGATTAGATCCATCTCTTAATGGTGAACAAAGGCTGGTCACATATTCAGGACTGCATCTTTCACCCAACAACTCCACTTGAATCCACTCCATGAAGGAAGAACATGTTGGTGACTTCACTGATACAGGAAAACCACAGGAATGGAAGTTATCTTGGCTCGGAGGTATGCCTTTTGTGATTTTTCATCTATTCTTGGTTTTTCACATCCAGTACTAACTATAACTAAATGGGATGATTATATTCCAAGATTCATAGTAAGCAAGGATGATCACCCTGGTGAGCACTTATTAAATTTTCATAGATGTATGCTCGAGCATGGTTTTGTTCATGAGGATGTATTAATTAAGATGTTCAAATTTTACTTAGAAGGCTATGCTCGTGAATGGTGTCAATCCCTTCCTGCTGCTAGTATCCATTCCTTGAAGGATTTTCACATGGTTTTCAATTCACATTTCGAGAAGATTTACCCAGTTGAAATCCTTTTTGAAGAATGTTGTGAAAAGTACAAGATTTATATTCAGTAGGAAGTAGATTATTCTTCATGTGATGAGTTATGTGAAGATATTGATGAAAGAGAAAGTAAGGATGAAATTGTGTCTTCTAATGAAAATATGAATGCAACTTTTTCTCTTTTTATTTCCCAAGAAGAAAGTCTTCCAGATATGATTCATGACTCTGCTTATGATTGCATGGTAGATGTATTATACCCTATATCTTATGAATTTGATGTCTTTCATTTGAAAGAGGAACCAATTGTAAAAGAGGATCTTTCTCCCTCTCTTTAAGAAGTTCCCCATGATATATTATCACCTAAGAGTGAAGAGAAGGATCCATATATTAATCATTTTTCTGTGAAAAACCAAGGAGATCTGGGTTCACCTGTCTTTGATGAATACTCTAATGAAGAAAAGATGAACCATTTTGCTGACTTGAGGAGCAGCCAACCGGTGTATGAAATTTATGAATCAGATTGTGATGGAGAACAACTATGTGTAGAAATCAACAATCTTGAGTCCAAAGAAGACATTGATCAACCATCTACAGAAATCAGCAAGCCTGCATGCATTATGCTCAAACATGGATCTGCAGACAACAACAAATCATCTATGATCAACAGTGAAGTTAGTTTGCAACTATGTTCATATTTGTAGGCAGTTTCATGTGACAACCATTCTCAGGAGGGGGATATGTAGAGACTTTTTGATCTTCAGTTGAAACAACAACAAGAGGTATTTGTTTGCATCTTTATTGATTTGTTTGTTGATTATATCAAGTCTTTGAGTAGCTTAGATGTCAGAGAACTTTTGTCACAAGAAGGTTGGTTGTTCTGTTCTTTTCAATTGCATATCAGTGTTCTATGGTTTCTTGCATTCTTCGTTTCCATATTAAGAGACATATTGGTCAGTCAAATAATTGTATGGCTTCATTGGAAGCACGATCTTACTTGATCAAAAAGTAACACAGTTTATTAGGTAGGAAGAAATAAACTCGTTTGTTTGAGCATTTTTCTTTCAACATACAGTTAATTTTTAGTTTCCAATAAAGGAACAAAGCCACTCTCAAGTACAAAGGTTTTCTTGGACATAAATGAGAATGGATAAGGCTATTGTTCTACAGGTTCTTGGCATCTTGCAGGGAGCATGCCATCCCCTATGGAGCCAATGTTAGAACCAAGTTTTTACTTTGGTAAAAAATAGAGATAGCTACTGGAAATCCCCGTAACATCTCTTTTATATTCACCCATTAATGTTATATTTGTATTTCCTTTGCCATTTTAGTGCCTTTTCAAAAATGATCTATCTTTCCTTTTATCAAAAGGAGGTGTGTGCTTTAAGTGGTCCGAGTCAAATATTATCAAATAAGTCTTTCACCTAAAACCAACTCGAAATCATACTAGATATCAAGCTAATCCATATGCCAAAAACCATATTCAACACATAAACCAACATACTCCCAATGCAAGATGTTAGGTGCCAAATGATTGTGCAGGTGTTGAAGAACAAAATATATCCATGATATATATG
>JASDQU010586703.1:27446-40211 GCA_032191745.1 Picea mariana | reverse complement strand
TATATACACATATATATATATTTACAAAATGGTGTCATGAGTACAAAAGTGGGAATGAAAGCCTCAAAAGTAATTGGTATACATCGTTTGGATTAATCCCTCAAAATACATAGTACAAAAAGTTCCCTTGGCATATAAGTAGTTCGACGCTATCTAAGTTCTAGGCCTATTCACCCTTCTATAGTGGAAAACAATGTTCGCAAGACATCAGAATAAATGGACCCAAGTCCGAGGCACCCATACTACATGTGGATGCATCATTGGGGGGAGATCCTCAATCTCAGCCATAAAAACTGCATGAGTGAGAGTAGTGAGGTTCCTCTCCACTCATCGTAAGACTCTATCAACCTCTTTGGTTGGGGGTCCTCCCACAACTACTGGTCCTCCTACTTCTGCTACTCCTACCTCTAGTCTAAGACGATGCCTAGTCCTGGTGAAGTCTATTGGTCGAACAGGTCCTACATATGTACATAATAGATTTTTAAGTAAGTACTCTGACACACACATAAAAAGGATATATATAAAATAAAAAATTTAATAACTTAAAAAAAAAATATGTTACCTATCTCACCATGCTCCTCTCCAAGGGGCATGGGCATGTTAGGATCTCTAAGGAAGCTAATCCCTGCATAGGGATAGTCCTCTATGAATGGGATCTGACGTGGCCACCAGTCGAAGAATCTATCATCGAAGGCCTCTTGGGTCCTTCCTCCACCCTATCTAGGAAGTAAGACTACCCACTTGCATAATTCTAGGAAGGAGGAAATATGCCCCCATACTGTCTCTCTCGGACTGAGACTGGGCACCCTCTTGACGAAGAAAGTGTATAAAATGGTACCAAACTTGAAGTTCTTGTTAGTATGCCTATGACATTATGTGAGATGTCTCTTCATGCATACTAGAATGGTAGTATTCTAGTCAAAGATCGTTGCCTCTAAACATTGAACTGCACATTGCATCTATGCAAAAGAGGCATGATGAAGTGCTGCAAATCCAGTAATCCACCTGATCATGAGTAAAATAGCTCATAGGGAGAGACTGGTAATCTTGTGAATTGACACCTGAGAACCTAATTTCTCGGTACTATCCTCACAATGCATCGCGATGTAGTCTTCTATGTTGTACGGAACTGGAGGAAAATTCCTCAAGTTAAACAGTTCCCCTCTCCTAGAGAGATCAGTCAAGAATGAAATGTCCTCTATGGTTGGGGTCAATGATTGACCCTCTAAAATAAACACCTCTGCGTCGGGATGCCAATACTCTACAAAGGTATTAAGAAACATTAGTTGTTCTCTCATGAATGGACACTGAAATAATTTCCATAAGCCACATTGTTTTAGCATAGAAACCGTCACAGGGTCCTCCTCGACCAAGACATATAGCTCCTTAGGTTCCCTCTCTCTCTACTGCACATACATCCTGTCACACACAAACATTGGAGAGGGTTTAGTACTTGTGTTTTATTTTTTCAATTCAAAAGGAGGTGTACGTGGGATGTATTTTACACAGTCGCATATGTACTCAAGTTGTTTATTACTCTACCCGAGTACATACGTGGGATGACCTTGGACAACTCGCGTACATGTATATACGACCCTTTTACAAGGGCGAGTGCCTCCCAAACTAAAAATTAAATGCAAATATATGAATTTAAAAGGAAGGATGGATTTATACTTACTTGGTCCAACTAGGAGGGTTTTTTGTCCACCGTAGCTCCCAGAATTCATCTTTCTTGATAAAGGGATTTTTGACTTTTTGTTAATTTCCAAATTGCAATGGTAAAAATGAGTTGTCCACATTTATTTATAGACCTTTTTGGCCCTTTTTTCCTTAATTTGGTCCCCTTTTTCACTTTTCTTGGCTTGGTGGCTGCTTGAGTTATCTTTCGGTCATGATGATGAACTTGTCCTTTTAGTTTGGCAATTTTTTGAGATGGGTTACATTTACATCGTCGCATGTTAAAAGTAATTTTTTCCAACTTTTGCATATAAGTTAGGTTTTCACTCCCAACTTTCTTCATATCATTTTATTTTCCTCTTTTCCATAGGATCTATCCCACCGAAGTGCAAAACATAACCTTCTCTACTGCTTTAGAAGTGTCATAATTAGGTGGTAGAGCCTACCTCTACATGGATGCCATAGGTAGATCCTTTGTTGCATTTTGGCATCCATGCTATGAGTTTTGACTATAGGCTTAAGAGTCCTTGTTAGTCCCACCATGATTACATATTGAAGCCTTATTCTTCTTGCTAATCATTATTATTTCCCTTACCCACGAGACTTCCTAATGAACATGCTTTGTTGTCTTTCAAGATCACTTTAAATTTCAAAAGGCAAAATCCAACGAGACTATATTTATTCTTTTTGATCTCATCTGGATTATTTGAGAAAAATAGCCCCTTGGAGTCTTCTTTAAGCCCTTTTCAGACTCTCTAAAATTGAAAAGTTTGTTGAGAAATATTGTTTCCCTTCATGCTAGCCAAACTCAAATTTGAAGGAACATATTTCTTATGGTAGTTTACCCCTTTTTCGGTTCGGATGGCTAGTTTTACGAATAAAGGTATGCTCCAAGAACTTCGTTTCGTTAGAAGAGTATTATCTGGCATAATTTTAACCCTTTGTTGGGCCTGAGGGACTAAATTTTTGAAAAAGGAACATTCTCCTTGGTTTTGGTTTATCTCTTTTTCGATCCTTAGAGATTACTTACGAAAAAGGAAGACCCCCAGAGTCCATAGTTAAGCTCTTTTCAAACTCCCTAAATATGAAAATATCATCGAGTGACCTTGTTGCTTCACACTCGTCAAATTGGTCCAGAAGAACATCTACTTAGCATCAGTTTAACCCTTTTTCTAGCCAGTAGATTATTCAGGAAAAGGGTACGGCTTGAGAGATTCGTCTCGCCGGGAGAGTTATACTCAATTATATTTTATAGTTTTTCGGGCTAAGGAGACTAAACCTATAAAAAGGATGTGATTCCATAGTTAATCCCTTTTCAAACTCCTTAAAATTGAAAATATTGCCGAGTGATCTTGTCTTTATCACACTCCTTAAAATGGTTTTGAAGAGATGCATTTTCGGTATAAGTTTAACCCTTTATTGAACCAGCTAGACTAATTGCAAAAAAGGAATTACCTGAAGTCTTCTTTTTTTGTTTTTTCAGACTCTCTAAACTTGAAAAAAACACTGAGCTTACCTTCTCTGGGCTCATAAAAATTCACATGGAAGGAGTCTTGTTGTGTCATGATTAATCTCATTGTGGGTCTCAACTTTGCATATTTGGCCTAATTTCAGGTCCATGTTGCTATCAACTAAACCTTTAATGAATTCCTTATATGCAAGCCTTGCAACACATTTTTCCATTTGCAATCAGACACCTTGACCCATGGAGGAATTTTCCCCGAGTGTCTTGATCCTACACATGTCTCCTTGCCTTGAGAATCAGTATATTCCAGGTGCTTGGAACTAGTTTTCTTTCTCATGAAACTCATTCCTCCTTTGTAACATATCATTATTTTATTCTTTATCAAGCTCATTAAAAATTTTAAAAAGACAAAAAAAATCAAATATTCCAAAAAGAGGGGACGAGAAATATTCATTCTTTTTCGGCAGCAAGATAGTCGCCCTTGGAAAAAGAACATCCTTTTATTTGTTTGTCAAGCATTGGGATTTAGTATGAAATTAGGAAGTTCTTGTATCTACATAGAGTTGTGTCCTCCTCCATTTGTTTACTCTTCCAAACATATGGAGAGTTTGCGGTGCCTACTGCATCACAGACTTATGTCAATATTATGTTGGCTGAGTTTGATCATATTTCATGCTTTTGTCCAAGGGAATTTTTATCCAACCTGAGTCGAACATTCTACACTTTGTATCTTGTATTTCATGAGTCAGCCATCTCGTGAGTCCACTCAAGTCCATATTTAAAATCGATGAATTTATCTTCCTGATCATCGAGATCCTCCACTATTTTCCCGACAGCTTGTCAAAGACCTCAGAGTAGTGAGTCTTACACTCCTATTTTACTCCTACCTGAGATGTTTAATATCTTGAAGTTGTTGCTTGAGATATTGTGTTCTCATCTCCAGCCATAGGTGCCAATACTTCTTGAAGATCCATATTATATTGTACTTGAATATCATCGAATGATTTTGAGATGTAGATATATTGTGTATTGCTTGCAACTACACTTTATATAGAAATTTATATAATATGGATCTACAATGTACGTGATTTGTAGCCATGATTAGTTCATCCCGAGCAATGGTATGCCCACCTCAGAGAGATTATTATTTTGCAGAAGGCATGCTCCCGAACTCTGGTCCCAGGCTCACCCGACTTCATGCATTCCCATTGGTAAAGATATTGTAAAGTATTTCGGCCATCAATTTCTCTTCTGACCTTAGACATGAGGGGGAATCTTTAATAGCCCTAAAATTCCCTACCTATGCATACATGGAATTGGCCTTTCTACTTACACAATTTTCCAATTTATTGCTAAGGAACTCTCTTTAAAAAACCATTTTTTGGAGCATGTACATGCCCTACTGCACTATGTCTCATGTACATACACTATCTAAATACTATACATACCTTGTACATATGATAGATGCATACTAAAAAACCCACATTTATCTCCAAAAGTTGGAAAAAATAAAAAGTTGCAAGGAATTCGACGGAGTTAACGAGCTATTGGAGGTTTCCTAACCAATTCACCCATTGTAGCCCATACCCAAACCGAATAACTATCATTTTTTCATATAAAATGAGGTATTAGGGTCCCATTCCAACATCAAGCATTAGAACAAAAAAAATCTTCCAAAATTCCTTCGCCCTCTTATTCCAAATATTGCATCCCTTTCTGAGATTTGGCCTCAACCTTCCCTCTCTAGCCCTTTCTTCTATACAATCCCTTCCCTTTCCTTAAATTGATTAGTTGATTGTGAGAGAAGGCTTTAAGATGATGCACTTGAGAAGCATTAAGAGGATCCCAGACCTATTTCATGAAGCATTGGCCTACAAAGGTTGTAACTTTCGATCTTTGGATTTGAATAAAATAATGTTTTTCCTGTCCCAAATGATATCTTTATTTTTTTCATTTGATTTATGCATAATGGTTTATATCTAACCCTAATATGGATGAGTAGAGATATTGTCTTTGTAGGATTTTTTTCCTAAGTGTTCTTGCAGGTCAACTTTGGGAGGAGACCAACAGCTTGGGAAGATACAAAGGTGAAGGAGGTCTACATTAAACGTTTGGACCAAAGGTACAACCTTTGACCTACTTTCATGTATCTTTCTATTATTCCATATTAGATTGTTTGGGGTAGTTTAGGGATTAGATTGTCTTTTACGGTCATATCTCTACCTATATCTTGAACATGGTATAATAATAGGGAGATTTCCCCTGCTAGCAATGGGAGGAGGATTTTTTAAGGGAACCATACCTGATGTAAAGGTTGACCCTATGGTGGCACATGAAACTAATCAAAGAATTGAAATTGCACAAATGAATGAAATTATCAAGAAAATGCAGAACAAGATAACCAAACTAAGAAGGAGAGATAATTATGTAGAAAATACAAGAATGCCAATCCCAGAGAAAATAAGGAACCCTCCCCAAGAAAACAGAGTGAGGTTTGAGAACACGGATAATCCGCGAAGACCAATGGTTCCAAGGAAGCCTACTCCTAATGCAACTATTCTGAATGATGTGTACGACGAAAAATTAATTGAGAAAAAGAATTGTTAATCACCTGATGAAAGATCTCAAATTGTGTAGATGGATAGATGAGAGACGTCCATGTATATATTTGAAGAGGGTGACAATTATCCCAACTCGCAGGAAAACATCATCCAAACAATAGGATTTTTAAATAGACCAAAAACTAAAGGCGATTATGATAAATAGAACCAAAATGAAAAATAAAAAGAAAATAAAAATGAGAAAAGATAAAATGAGAAGGTGACGGATAATGTTGGAAGTAAATAGCAACACCTAACATCAAACTCCACTCAAATGACATATAATGTCATAGAGGACTTAAGTAAATTAAGGATAAATTTTCCCTTTACAGAAGTGGTAAAGATTCCCCAAAAAGGATATAACATTTTGAAATTGTTGGACAATCCACATGAAAGAGAAGAAGTTGTTGTTACTAGTCCAAAAAAAAGCTAGAGCCAATTAACTGCCAAGTTGAGAGGTAAACTTCTTCCCTTTTACATTTCAATTGAAACTCATGATGTTGCACTACATAATTGTTTGGTTGACATTGGTGCGACAAATAATATCATGGCACTGGAGGCCATGGAGGAATTAGGCATGAGTTGTACCAAGTATTATGAAACTAATGAAATAATATATGCGATTGATTCTAGAAAAGTGCCATCTTATGGAGAGATCAAATATTTTTATGCTTGGATTAAGAAATCTCCCCATATCATTACAGTTTTCGATATTATTATGATAGAAGTTCCTCCAGCATATGGATTTGTGATGGGAATATATTGGACATCTATGATCGGGGGATATATAATGAACAATGGAAGTTGTATTATGTTTCCAGGAAAAGAAGAAGTAATGATTAAAGCTCCCCGTGAACCTATAAAACTCTTCTCTTTCAAGAAGAAGGAAAATGAATTAATGGAGGATTATATAGATGTCGGTATTGGAAACTATGTTATCCTAGACATGGAACGTAATGAAATCCTAGATCAAGTTCAAGACATGAATAATCAAGAATGTTTGTTTGAAGGATATTGGAGGATTTCATTCTACAGAGCCTATTCAAACTTTGGGAGTGAAGTTTGGATTGTTCTTGTGAGTCCAAATAAGGTTGTGCATCCGCATGTTATTAGACTAGAATTTTCATGCACTAATAATGAGGTAGAATATGAATCCTTGATTCAAGGGATGATCCTTCCATAAGAAATGAAAATAGAACATCTAATTTTAAATAGCGACTCAAAGTTGGTGATCAAGCAGGTTACTTAGAGGTATAAAATAAAAAAGGAAAGAATTAAGTTATATTTTAAAAGGGTTAACAAATTGATAGATTTTTCTAGTTCCTTCAACATTTCATTCATTCCAAGGGACAAGAATCAAAAGTAATATTCATTATCCTTGGTAGCCTCATTGTCAAACCCAAATGATATCCAAATAAAAATGTATTTCCAAGTAGAAAGAGCATTCCGACCGTCCGTTCCCGATAACATTGAATATTTGCAAGTGTTTGAGAACAATGAATAGTTGGATTTTTTTTTGTTGAAAAATGATGATGATGAAGACGGCCACACATCTATTTACCCCAAATATTGTATACAATATTAATCTCTTTTTACAAAATATGATCATGTTAAGAATCTCCTTGAAGAAGTTTTAATTCGAAAAGTGAAAAGAAAAAGGAAAAGTCAATATTGGAACTGACAGTTCCCCAAAATATGTCAACTTGGGAGTTGATCACACCACTGAGGAAGTTGATCAATATGTTTCCTTATTTAAAGAATACATTGATGTGTTTGCTTGGACCTATGATTATTTGAAATCTTATGATGAAACTATATTCCATCATATCATTCCTTTGAGGGAAGAAGAAAACCTTGTAAAGCAAAAAATAAGGATGATGAATCCCAAACTGAAACCTTTGGTAAATATTGAATTGGAGAAATTGAATAAGGAAGGAATAATTTACCCCATTAGACACTCTGATTGTCTTTCAAATATTGTGATTGTAAGAAAAAAGACCGGGGAAATTCGTATGTGTGTTGACTTCAGAGAGCTTAAAAAAGCAATCATAAAGGATAACTTTCCTTTACCTAATATGGAATTCCTTCTCCATCAAGTCACTGGATTAGCCTGCATGTCCATGTTGGATGTTTTTTCTGGATATATAACCAAGTCTTGGTGGCTGAGGAAGGTAGGGAAAATATGACATTTATCACACCTTGGGAGACATATGCATATGCTAGAATTCCCTTTGGTTTGAAGAATGTTAGAGCCACATTCCAGAGGGCCATGGATCATGAATTTAGTGGGTTGATAGGAAAATTTATGGAATACTATCAAGATGAAATGACAGTGCACTCAAAAACAAGGGGTGATCATATCCATCATTTGAGAATTTTTTTTGAAATATGTAGATTATATGGTGTCCCTTTGAATCCAAAGAAATGCTTGTTCATTGTAACTCAAGGAAAACTGTTGGGACACATTGTGTGCAAGGAAGGGATTTACATAGATCTAGAAAGAGTTAAAGAAATAAATGATCTTAACCCGCCAACATCGAAGAAGGGATTCCAATCATTTTTCGGAAAGATCATTTTGTTTTGAAGGTTTGTTCCTGAATATGCAAGTATCGTAAAGCCGATCAATTTGTTGTTGAAAAAGGATCATAGGTTCGAATGGAAAACTATTACTCAAGAGGCCTTCAATAATATTAAAGGATAAATCACCACAAATCCAGTCCTCATTAGTCCATATTTCCAAAGGTATTTCATCATCTATTCATTTACTACAGAGACAATTGTTGCATCTGTTTTTACTTAGAAGAATACCAAAGGTGAAGAACTACCAATACGTTTCATGAGAAAAACCATACATGATTATGAATTGAGGTATTCAGAACTGGAAAATCAAGCCTTGGATCTTGTAAAAATGGTAGAGAACTTTCGAATGTACATATTGAACTCCCATGTTATTTCCTATGTTCCCTCATCACCAATGAAGATGCTTCTGAGTCAACAATTGAGAGAAGGAAAATGATCTAACTGGATGGAAAAGATAGAAGAATATGATATTGAGATTAAACCTTTAAAAGATATCAAAGGACAAGGTTTATGCAAGAGCATCATGAATAGTCATTCTATGGATGGAATGATTTCAATTTCAGTAGGAGAACCATTCGTTGATTCAGAATGGTAGAAAGATATTATATTCTACTTAAGGTCCAAGAAATTTCCTGTCACCATGAACCCCAAGGAGCGAAGAACATTGAAGATGAAGGCAAATAAATATGTGTTGATCGTTGATATACTGTTCAGGAGGAATCATGATCATATACTACTAAGATGCATTGATGAAAATCAAGACCAAGAACTAATGAGAGAATTCCATGAAGGAATAGGAGATGGACACTTTGTGCCTACTGCAACCACCCACCAAATAATAATTGATGGATTCTACTAGCCATCAATATTCAAAGAATTGTATGAAACAATAAGGAATTGTGTATCATGCCAATAGTTTTCAGGAAAAATGAAGAGATTTGCGATGCCTTTACAACCCATAATTATAGAACAACCATTCTCCCAATAGGGAATTGATGTTGTTGGGCCAATTAATCCAAAGTCTAGCAAGGTGTTAAAGAAATATTTTCCTCACCCTATGCAATCTTGCAGAGAGGGCCTTACTGTATTTCCCTATGCAGACTCACTTTCCCTGATTAATAAATCCAGAGAAAAAATTATACTTTTTTCCCACTTGTACGCATCTTGCACCCTATACAACAAGTGTATACATAGGCTTCTCCACTACATCCCACTTACATCAGGATTTGTGATTTGAAAATATCTTTTAATGACTGTGGTTGAGTTATTAATTACATGTGTTAATTAAGCATTTATGAAGCTGAACCAAAGAGGATGAATTTAATGAAGAAACATAGAAGCCATAAAATAATATACAGATCTGAGCATAATCATGAAGAAAAAAAAACCATAACAAGAGAAGTGATAACAGAGTTCAACAAGGTTTCCTACATCTCCGGGCCTTTGTCTCAGTGGGGGAGGTCTCTTTATTAATTCTTCAATTCTTGAAAAGTAAAAAAAAAACACATCAAATGGATCTCATATTGGTCTCATTGTTTTCTTCTCAACCTCATAAATCCAATGCATCTGACAACACTGGAAAAGACTAAGTGTAACTCCCAGAAATGGCCTGCAAAGGTCTCCTCCTCAACAACTCCCATGCATAAAAATGGCTTTGGCTTGGCTTTGCTTCAGCATAAATCTTCTTTGACTATCCTCCCATGGCCTCAAACAGTCCTGGTTTATATATATATGAATTTGGTTATCCTTCCCCAAATTCCTCCCAAAATATGGGCTCAAAGAGAGCCCAATAACCCCCCAAAATGGGCAAACATTTCCATTAACAGGCCTAAAAATCATAAAAAATCCCAAACCATACAATAAAACCCACTTTATGCAAAGATTTGGGGATAAGCCTCTTAACCTGGCCCGCGCCTCCAATTCTCGATCACATGCATCTTAACTTTGGGCTAGCGCTGGCCCAAAAATTGCACTAGCTCCTTGATTTGTGGTCATATGCTGCTTGTTTATAGGACCATATCCCTTCCCATGCACCGAGTCCGTGGTTATGGCTCCGGGTTACATGGAGGAAGGTGCCATAAAATGTGCACTGGTGGTTTAGTAATGTGCCTGCGCCCTTTTGGTGGTCACATTCCAGGATAGAACCATGGGCTGGGGCTTAGCCCCAACCCCCTCCGCTCCAAACCTTAACATGCAATGCAATATCTATATATATATATATATATATATATATCATAATGTGGATTTGTTTACACAAGCAATAACATGGCGCATTGGTTGTTGGACCTATCCCAAATCTTGGCGCTTACCAAGAGGTTATTGGTTCGAATCCCATGGAATCCATATTTTTTAGACTAACTACCATTGATGTGGTGCCACATGGCATCCCACGACTAGGGCACGTGGCACCAAACAACTTGTGGAGAATGTGCCATTTGTCCACTTCTAATTGGATCTGTCATCTTCCCAGTTAACCTGCTACTGTGATGCCACATGTCTCAATGCTACGTCAACATGGTTATTCCATGATAACGTCATCATTAGCTTTTTGTCAGTTTGACCTTTGACTTTTTAACTGTTTGAGAATCTAATCAGAGTGTGATAAATATCGCATACAAATCCTGTTTGAGAAAGTAAATATATGGTCGGAATCAGCGTGACGATCCAGTCACAATGGAATTGGTTTCATCCAATTACGAGAACTTTCAGTTTTGAGCCTTTTCTGGACCTGGGAACCCTCATAGATACGATTCTGGATCACACGTCCCCACTAAGGACCTTTTGGTCCCCAAAAGGTTACTGACCAGTCAACAATCTTGAGATAGGCCACCCGACTTGTCCTCTGTCACTGAACTCTGTCCTGTGCACCTGTTTCATCAAGATCAACTATAACACAATCATGACAATTGACAACATATTGTTAGCCATTTAAAACCTATTACATCTTACTGAAGCCAATATCATCCATGTAGACAACATTACTAATGATAGCATCAAAACGACGTATGCAAATGAGCTGATATACTTGTAATATTTGCACGACTTGAGCTTATCTTGAAGCAACCTGTGATTGATTTTCCATTCAACAATCATTTCTTGTTCTTTCTTAAGATCGATTACTTCATTTGAAACAATTATTGGTTTGTTGCCTTCTTTCACTGTTTTCTTTAATTGTTCCATTGTTTGAAGTTCTTGATTTTCCTTAACATGATGAGCATGAACCCACATAATCTTGACCTACTTTGGTTAATTGATATTGATTCTTTGTCCTGTAGAAGATTGCCTTACGATCATATAAGTACGGACTACCTAATACCATTCCACATTCACTTAACAAAACTACATCACATGTTACCTCGTCCATGTACTTAGATGAAATTTCAAATCTGATTGTGCACTATATTTTATGTGCATTTGATGATGATTGCTTATCCATTTAAGTGTGTAAGGCTTATGATGTACTTTGGTTTTCAATCCCAATTTCTTAACTAATTCTTCTAATATTAGATTATCTTGAGATCCACTATCAATTAATGTGTCTATCTTAGTGTGTCGCATGATGGTCCTTATATGAAACAAGTTACTTGTAAAATCAATGCCTTCACCAATTTCACCCGTCATACCAACCAATGAGACCTTAGATTCATCACCCAAATCTGATCCCAAGTCTATGGGTCTTGTTGTCACTGCCAATGTTTTCCTTCCCTTCTTTTCCTTGAACCACTTTGACCTCTTCTCGAGATGCAACTGCCAACATCTGTCTTCATCATGTCCCTCTTTCTTGCAATTCTTGCAAGAGGTCTTTCTCATCCTTCCTTGCCACTGCATTTGCCTTTTTTCCATGCCACTTCCTCTTGTCCTCTTTCCTTGAATATGATTCCCCTGATACACCTTCTTTGCCTGCTTCAATATATGTCCCTTGAACAAAAACCTCATCAAGGTTAGTGGGTCCAAACATGAATACAATATTTCTAATATGTGCAGGTAAACCTCCTATATAATTCATAAGGGTTTCTTGTGTATGTAAAGGGATATCTAACATCAATGACATTTTTTGAAAGCCATCTGTATACTCTTGCATTGTTTGTCCTTTTCTTAGTTTTAAAGATTTCCATTCCATTAATGATTTTTATTTATAACCAAAATGATAGAATTGTTTCCTAAGTGCATAAATGAAACTTTGCCATGATGGAAATACATTACCCAGTTGTTGTGTTCCATTTAGTAACTTTATTTTCCACCATATGAGAGTTGTACCTACAAGTATCAAAGATGCCAACTTGATTTGTGTGGCCTCATCCTTTATCTATTGCACACTATAGTAAAGCTCCATTTTCCTGACCCAATTGTCAAGTCTCTCTGTATTAACTTCACCATCATATATGGGCAACTCAAATTTAACATCAAGTTTTAATAATGACATTTCATTGTTATGTTTATGAA
>JASDQU010586703.1:0-24529 GCA_032191745.1 Picea mariana | reverse complement strand
ATTTTTGTCTTTGAAACTCTATCATTAGCTTAATTCATATAGTGAAAGATTGCATCTTTACTTCGGAATTGCATATTTGAATTTGAAAATTGCATCATTTTTTAGGAGCATATCATTCATCAAAAGTTAAAGTTAGGACTTGCATTACTTGCATATTTACTTTTTTTGCAAAGTCACAACACCATGAGTTTCATTACCATACCTTTTTGAGTAATCATGGCCATAAAATCAACACTATAATTTAAAATTTATTAGTAACGATTTTATTTTCTAGGGTGCACAAACTAGCCTAGGATTTAGTGCCTTGGAATAGGATTTTGTGAGTAAAATTCTCCAAGGCAATTAAATCAGCATATGTGTCTGAGTCAAGGAGTTGAGAAATACATTGTATAATTGGTAAGATCAGGAGGCTCTGCTCACACCAGAGTTAATAACGAGGTCGTGTGAAGTTGGTTGAAGGATATCTCCCTGATACTTTCCTAGCGTCATAGATATGTCTGGGGATCTATTCATATCTAGGGATATTGTTAGTGCCTTTACCTCTGTGAGAGGCAGTGCTTTCAAGGTTTTGGGATTTGCTACCCTGCCCATACGGTGGACATAACTTACAAATTATCGCCTGTGCATCGATGATATAGTGGTTTATTAGTTTCTTGAACTAGGTGTCTCATAGGTTACTTGCAGGATTTATTTTGCAGGTACCCTGGGTTAGATAAGGATCGGACAACACATAATCTTTATGGAGGATTACCTCTCCGAGGCAATCTGAACGACTGGTTATTAATCCCATGAGGGCCCTTATAAATGATTATTTTAACTATGATATTTAGCATGGAGTCTCAGGCCCCTCTTGGGTGAGACATACCTTCTTTAGGGAGGGAGGCCACTCAACCACTTTACCCCATTTGCATGCATATTGGCCGTTTGACTTTTGCTGCATTGTTTTCTTACTAGTTGGCCTTAAGAGTATATAATGAGTCCTCATTATGGATAGTGGAGTTCCTTTGGCTCCCTCATTTACTATTTCTTACCCCATGATTCCCACTCAGTTCATGGGGATGAATCCTCTCATTTATTATAATGGTATGAAGAACTTTGGTACTCAGTTCATGCCTTGGGTCTCTAGTCATTCTCCGGTTGATATGCCTTCACCCTTGCAATCCTCTCCCTAGTCCACTTATATGAATCCTAGCATTGGATCTAGGGGAACAATGGCCCTAATGCCTACATCTTCGTTCGATACGAGTCATTTCCCTCAACCTTCCTTTACGACGGGACGTTGGAACCTCCCCACTTATAGATCCAATTCTGGTTATTCTCTTTCAGGAACCAATACTCATATGGGTGCTTATTCTACCTACTACACTCGATCCATGTATCCTCTGTTCACCATGTCGATTCGTTTGAACACTTCTTCCATGGAAATTCCTCATATATCCCAGGGTGTTTCATATGGGGAGAATCCATTTTACAGTTTGGGATACCCGCTTCATGGGACCCCTTAACAAGGGGGAAACATATATCCTCACTCGAATAGTCCCTATCATACTTTCGTCTCTTCCCAGACTTCAGTGATGATTCCCATTCAGACTTCTATGAATTAGTTAAACGAAGGATACTACCTTTTCGGACAAGGACAAGGGGTAAACCAGGACCCTTCCTGGCCTGCAATGTTTCAAAGTCAATCTTTCCTTGAATCTTGGAATCAAATGCCGCAATTCACCGCTAGTCCAGTCACTGTTAGTCATACTAGAGCTCCATCACCAACCTCTGCCATCCATGCTGGAGATGGGTCGACAAATTCTACAGGTTATGTTGACAATCCGTACCCACCCACTGCTAGTCATGCTTGGGGCACCACTTTAGTCACCATGAGTCATATCAATTCCACTTATCCAACCTTTGTATACCATGTAGGAGATGACTCTCCCACCTTTTCCTGCCACATTGATAGTATGTCACCAGCTGTCGTGAACGACACTAGGGGAATTGATAAGCCCAGACACCTCAGACGTAAGCCTAAATTCCTTTTCAAGACTTGTGAAAGAAATCATCTTACTCATTTATGTCCAGCCATGACTGGGATACCAGAAGCGTGGGGCTCACCTAAGGGCCCTTTGGATTCTGAGGCATCTGTGGTTTCCACACCTTGTTCCTCAGATTGACATGACAGTAACACCTTTGCAATATTCTTTTGATCACACCCCTATTTTCAAGGGAGATGTATCCCCTATCCCTGTTATCCTGCATCCTCTTCAACCTAGAAATGAAGAAGTGATCATACCAGTGCAATATTTGGTCAATCCTACTTCCTTTGTGGAGGGTAATGCATCCTTCAATCACATCGTCAAAATACTTGATCTTGCATCTTTTGAATGAGAGAGATCTCTAATTTCCTCGAGTCCTCTCTCTCTGGGTTTTGAGGAGATCACCTTTGATTGGGACAACCTTGTGGGGTATCCCACACCCCACTTACGTATTTTCTAGTAAGAGACATTATTCGAACCATCAATGAGACTGTATACTGCGTTAGTGATTTATCCTCCTCCACTTGGAGAGATTTTGGTTTTCCCAAGCTTTTGTCGGCTATTTGTAAGATACTGACATTCCACAGAAGCCTGGTACAGGAGCCTTGGCCTCCCCCATTACATGTTGATTAGAACAACATCAATGAGTTTAATTTAATCTCTTTTCCAACTCATCTAAAAATGGGAAAATATTGCCGAGTGATTTCTCCCTTTCACACTCATTACATTGGATTTGAAAGGTCATGAGTATTAGTTAAGATCTTTTGTGACTCGTTATCAAAAAATGAAAATATCGCAAAGTGAACTTGTCTTTTTCACACTCATAAATTGGTTTTGAAGAGACATATATTTGACACAAGTTTACCCCTTTTTCACACCAAGTAGACTAAAAGACATAAAAAGGACATTTTTTGGCGTCAAGTTGTGATTGCATCTCATGCCCTTTCTTGCAGTATTGAGCCTATAGCTGGTTCTCGCTTTGCATTATAAACCGTTTACCTCAACAATTTTTCATCCTCAACCAAGCATAACCTTGTTTATATCCTTCACAATTTGACACCCTATACCTAGGAGGGAACATTCCCCTGAGTGTCCATATCCCGCATGCACTTCCCTGCATTGAGCATAGGTACGTTCCACTGCTAGAACTAGTTTTTCTTACTTGTGACACTCATTTCTTCCTTTGTATCATAGCATTCATTTGTCTATGAAAAAAAAAAAAGACGGGTGGGAAGGGAGTATTAACTTATATAGAAAGTAGTTGTGTCGCCTTTGAACATAAAAAAAAATTATCTGAGTCCATTCATCATCATAATTTTGGGATTAACATGGCCTCAGGAAGCTGAGCTCGTTACAGAGTCTTCTCTACCAACTGGTTAATCTTCCAATCCTTATAGAGAATTTCATCGATGCATCCTGCATCTTATGGTTTCATCATCAAGTTTATGCTGTTGGAGTCCTCCCACATCTCATGCTCTTGTTCAAAGAAATTCTATCAACCTGTGTCGGCCACTTCTAAGAAATATTGACTTTTCATGTCGGCCATACCCTCATTTTGTCTCAGAATCACATGATACTGTAGCCCTATCATGCACCCTGGACCTACTTTCATCTTTGGTAGTTAACCTTGAACCCAACGGTCGACATTTCATCATTGGTCGTTGACTGGGTGGTTTCCCTTGTGTTCGATGGCAAGACATCTATTCACACATTGGGATTCATGTAGTGTCTTGGATGCCATTAGCCTTATTGGTGGTTTCCTCTCCTTTGTCAACAATTTTTTATCATTGGCTGCTATTCAGAGGGTATTTTTGTGTACCGCTTGCACTTGGCACACGCAAAAGACACATAGGGTTGTTGGTTCATGAAATTGTTCTTCATCTGATTTCCACCAAATCATGAAGCTCTTTCTTTGTAACTTGTGCTGACTGATGAGAGATGCCTTAATGCTCTCCTTTTAGTAGGTCTCTTTCCATAGACATCAACCCATTTATTCTGGAAGTGGGGCCTAGAGTCCTATGAGTACCTTGAGGCTTGTAGTCATTAGTAGCAGGCTCTCTCGCCATCGATAGTTGGGAATACATCAATGTCTATTGATCAATGGATTCTTTAGGTGTTCAACACCAGCTCCTTTATTCAAACTTGTAAGAATGTACTCGGTGCCTTGATACCTACTTTAATTATTAGTAGGTTGTCTCATGTTTGTTAATGATATACCTCAATGAATGGTAATCAAACAATGTCTCATTATGTTTGACCTAAACTCCTTTATTCACATGATGTAGACTTGCACCTTTGGCAGATTGTGTAGAATACTTGAAGACATCATTATGTGGTCGTAGCTTTCTTGAGTTGTTGCTTCCTTTTCATTGGACCAGTACCTATATGACTTTAGTGATCATGGGAGATCAGGTTGTACTCCATGGTATACAGATATCCTCAACTTGGTTCTTTGAGACTGGTTCCACTGGGCCTTGTTCATGACTATGACAACTTTTGGCATGTAACCGCACTTGTATTTCCCTATTCATGGCCACATACACTTTTTTGGTATATTTTCCACATGGATCTGCAGTGTAATTTTGGCATCCATGTATGCAAAGTCAATACATAATGTAATGAGCAATTGAGTTCATCCAGTTAGCTCTCTACCACTCCACTTATGGGTTATTTATAATGTATTTCAGCCATCGCAGACTCTCTTATGACCTCACACATTAGGGGACATCTGTTAGAGAAAGATTTGCCTCACCCTATGCAATCTTGTAGAGAGGCCATTACTCAATTTCCCTATGCAAACTCACTTTCCTGATTAATAAATCCACAGACAAAAAAATAAAGTTTTTCCACTTGTACACATCTTGCACCCTATACATCAAGAATATACATAGGCTGCTCCACTACAGCTCGTGTACATCTGGATTTGTGCCAGAAAATCAAAATTAAATGTCAGGTTTCCATGTTAGGACATGAGATATCTGATCCTTGGCCTTCCAAATACTAGAAATGTTTTGACTTGACCCTTTAGTTTCATTTTGAAGGCTATAAAGAATCCAATTCCGAGCTATGGAAAAAGGAGGAGAGAATTGAACTTTGAGATCAAAGTTACTCTGGAGAAATTATTACTCCATATTGAGTCTACATCCCTTTGTCCTTTAAGTTTGAACACAGTGTTCATCTCCCAAGATCTTCCCTTATTGATGGAGAACCTCTTAGTCTCCCTTATATGAGTTTTCATTTGGTGGAGGATTGAAGTGGTGGAAGCCCAACTAGAAGGAACTTGGTTTCTCGGTTCTGAACTGTGCCGACACGAAAGTGTGTAATGTTTTAACTTCTCCTGATCATTTATTAATAGAAATACTCCTTTCCCGTCCAATTGATACCTTGCAAATATATGAGTTATTATCCATGGGCATGTTTGTTTTGTATATTAATGGATTATGATATCTAATGTTCTAACCTTTTATATTATCACTATATGCTTGCTCTGCTTGTTTGTTGAGAACTTGTTGTAGGTATAAACCTTTGGTTCAAAGTTCTCAACGATGGACATCATCAAACATTTGGACGAGGTAGGCCTATTTCTTATATCTCTTGCACATTGGTTTATATAGCATATGCTGGAATTGAGTTTATTTCTGTAGTCACACCTCTTTATTATGGTTTACCCTAGACATAGAGAGATATTCCTCATAACACAAGATACATATGCACATTCTCACAGCTACAGATTATTTCATGAAATGGCCAGAGGCAGTGGCATTAAAGAAATCTTATTCTGAAGAGATAATTAAGTTCCTAAAAGATAATATTCTGTCGAAATTTGGTGTCCCAGATAAATTTATCACAGATAATGGTTATATTTTCATCAAGTCAAATTTTACATAGTTTTGTAGAGAATATGGAATTATCATGGGTCAATCGTCGAATTATTATCCACAAGGTAATGGCCTTGCTGAATCCACAAATAAAACACTTGTTCAGATACTAAAGAAAACCATTGACAAGAACCAAAGGAATTGGCATATGAAGCTCACTGATGCATTATGGGCAAGCATAATGACTCCAAAGGACAACACTGTGATATCCCCGTATACATTGGTTTATGGGAAAGAGGAGAAAATGCAAATTATCCTTGAACTCAATGCATTGAATTTTGTGGTTAATACCGAAGATACAAAAGAGAATTCACCCATCCAAATGATGATCAACCAGTTGTTAAAATTGGAAGAAGAATGAAGAAAATCCATAAATCGAACTTCTCAAAGGTAGTGGAGTGTCAAAATATATTTTGATCAGAGTACAACTGTAAATAATTTCCATAAGGGAGAGTTGGTGTTACTTTGAAACAAGGCCAAGGTGAAACCATCGATGCATACAAAGTTCGAAGCACTCTATATTAGACCATACGTCATCGAAAATATCCTGGGTTTCAATTTGTATATGCTCCAAGACATGAAGGGTAAAATACTAATGCATCCTATCAATGGGCAACATTTGAAAGGTTTCTTCTCCTAAAAAAAATTCTTATTTTCCTTGTAAACAAAATTTATTTTTTCAATTTGTATATTCTTACCTTTGACTCCATATCCCAATGGACAAAAGAACATGTTCATAAAGATTATGGATTATTGAAAACCCACAAGGGGTTATAATCCCACTATTGGATACAATTGTTGAGATCAATTCCCGCTTCTGAAATTCCCCTCCCATTTTCTATTTTTCCAATTTCTCTCATCCGTTTCTTCTCCCTCTTCTATACTTACCCACATTCCCATTTTCTTTTCTCCCTTCTATTTTCCCTTTCTAGTTACTATACTTAGTCATTTATTTCTGAAAAAATTGGGCTCATGGGTTGGTGGAATCATGGATCCTCATATCCATCCATACTCCCATATCATGAGTCTGACCGACCGCCACATTATCCTACACTTATCCGTTTCTGCAATCGCGGGTTTACGGGTTCAAGATTTTATATCCCATGTTCCATGATATACATCTTTTACCCAAGAGATCAGTGATATACATTTTGACTATCTAACTCTCTAGATCCTAAGTATCTCATCTCTCCTATATTGATTCCAAATAACTTTATTGCAACACTTAACAAAATTTTGAGCTTTCATAATGGTGGGTTCCTAGGTTGGTGGGTTCACAAAATTCCCAAATCCTAATTTCTCTTGTCCGTCCCCGCCACTGTCATTATTTTCTCAATATGCATTTAGTATGGTTTAATGCTAATAACTCATCATGCAGGTTCTATAAAGATCTCCATTAATAAGAGAAGGGATCAAGTAGATTTCTTATTAAAGAACATTAAAGCACGATTTGCGGAAGATTATATTATCTCTCTAAAGAACTCATTTCAAATATTATCTAGATTAGAAGAACACTCTCATCAACTTATGGTAGTAGAAACTCGACAACAGTTATGATGAGATACTTTGAACATTTTTGGATGTGAATAATGTAACTTTTAGTGGTCTAGAGTGTATTATTACTATTCATCTCTGTCTAATCAGAAGGAAGTGATATGGACATCCATAATTTCTCATGAAGGATGTATTCCTAAGGTTTTTGACTGTAAGGAACTGGTTGCCTGGTGCATTGAGAAATATATACCAAGTCAACATATTATTCAACTTCAAGACCATTCTCATGTCTCTCTTTCATCTCAAGTGTTTCGTAAAATGTTAAATCTCCCCGAGCCAACACTTACTTCCAAAGGGGAGGATTGTAGGGATTTCCTGAAAAAAGAGTGACAACCACATAAGCCTCTTTCCTGAGTTCTTGGAGAATCTTGTGACCATCCCTAAAGCTATTACCAGATTGTAGGTCAACTCGTTCAAAAACCCCTTTCGGGAAATTTCTTGGTTATTCACCAGAGTGGCAGCCCAAGAAAATACCACCAACATTTCCTCTATGTTTCTTTATATATTGTATTTTACTGTCAAGGAGAAAGCCATTTTCGATTGGGGAAAGTTGATTTCCATTGAAATCTCTTCCCAATTGTTGTAGTATAAAAAATGTAAGAAATTATTTATGGCTTCTTATTTGGTGTTTGCGATAACATATTGCTGTCAATTTCTTAAATTGTTTATCTGCAAGAAGGTGAATTGTGAATTTGACCCAGTGACCTTTTGCAACCAAGCGTTGTGGAGATAGAGATCTTCATTGCAATTTTATGAAGTTTTCCATGATTTTGTCTCGGTTTTTAAAGGATTATTGTTTGGAAAATATACCCCCATAATATCTGCCCAGGAAAGTAAATTCATGGATAAAAATGGGACGTTGGAGAAAATGGAAAATTACAATGTTATCAAGATTTTCAGTTCTAAGGAAAATCCATCCCTTCTTCCATGTCATATATCCAACATAATGTTTATTATAGAAGTTTCAAGGCAATCTAATTTATGGTTTCACTTTTTTCATGAGAAACGAAAAAAATAAATTCATACCATTGCCTTGGAAAATTGGGGACTTTGTATTCATAAATATGAACAAAATCGATGAATCTGTAGACCACTTTCACAAACTGATTCTGAAGTATGATGAAAGGATAAAAGGGTTCGACCCTATCGAAATTTTTGAGGAACATATGTTAGCAGTGGGATTTAGCAATTCATTTATGCATACTGTTCTAGGAGAAGGAGAAGATAATAACTTGGGCTCTCTTACTCACAATGTTGGTGACTTGGAGATGATACTCAGTACTAATGAAATTTACAAAAAAAAGGAAAGGGTCCCATCAAAAAGAGTGCCCAGTCCCCAACTATTACTCCTAATACCACAACATCTCGGAGAAATTCTTTAACGGCCCACCCATCTAGAAAAGTGATCAACTGCAGTTCAGGTGGAGCAGGAGAAAAGAATCCCCCTCTAGGAAAAATTTAAATCTCGCAAAAACTTCCACTGAGGAAAAAGAGGAAAAACGTAGTGCAAGAGGAAGAAGGCTATCGCATAGAGAGTGATATAAATAGCTTCTCCCTCAAATATATGGAACTCAAAGCAAACAAAAATAAAAATTTTCCCAAAATTAATCAGCCGAGAAGCATGACCCACCAGAATATGTCTTTGGAAGTCATTGAGAATGAGACCTTCGATGAAGAAGAGACGTTTGTTTTGCAGATCTTTTTTTTTTGACAAGGAATACAGAAACGTGATTATTGATAAAAGTGATGTAAAGAATAAGAAAGGAAAATCTCGTTCACAGGTCGACCTAAGAGATATGTGGCCTTCCTATATTTCTAGAATTCATAGAGAAACCAACGATGCATTAGATGATTCCATTGGTGGTCTCGAAGAAAAAAATAAAAATTTAAAGGAGAGGATACAGAACTAGAAGAGACTTTAATGCCTCTTCCACTCCTTTCTATCGCTTTGGAAATTGTTGGACCCACCACACCCACTACTAAATTAAAAGGATTCTCAATATTACTTTCATCAGACAGGAGCTATGTGGAGAATAATATCAAGAAAATAATGGCATTGATCACAAAAGATTGGGAAATTTCTAAGAAGATGATTTCTTTTGGCTCGAGGGTGCATGCCTTTCATGAGTATTTGCAAGACGACCTAAAAAATGGAGAAGGTTTTTACCTTGATGTTGTGTTACCGTTTGGTGTTAAAGTTTCCAACATGATAGAGCTAAGGAGAAGAGAGGAGGATATTCCCTCTCCAAGTCATATTAAATAGTTGAACATGTGTTGGAAAGAAAAGATGAAAAAAATTGAATAACATTGTTCAAATGTGAATCCAAGCCATATCAAGTAGGGAAGAACTATTCAAAAGACTCACAAAGGTATACTTATTCGGAAGAACTAAAGAAATTCAATATCCCAAGTTGATCCTCAACACGTTGTTCCTAAAAAACCAACAGTTTGATGAGAAATTTGATATCTTTAAAGGGTTGTTAGTTGAAAATTTCTATGGAATACTTGAATATAATGAGGACGACATAGACAATTGGCTAGTGGACTACTCCATGAAAAATCAGGATATTGAAGAAGCATTACATGACATTTCCCTTGATTTGAGAGGCTTGGAGGGTGAGTTGTTCAACATCAAAATCCATCATGAAATCAATGTGGAACCAATGAAAAGTTATATCGAAGAATGGTTCAAGAAATATATCAATAAACTGACCAATGAAGGGAAAGAAGCGATTGAGACGGTTCCTGTAACCGTTGATGAAAATGATAAAAGGACATCAACAAGCAAGTGAAATAATGAGAGACCATCATAGTAATTTTATGTTGATCATATCCTTATTTTTATTTATCAAGTACTTCATCCAGGTATTCCACCTCTTTCACTAGAAATATTTAACCGAATACTGATAACTCCTCTTTTCTTTTTCCCAGGTCTTGTTGTTCTTCTACCGCACACCATCTTCCTTTTAAAATTTTATTTCTTGTATTTATTTTATTTATGGTCCGCGGGAGCCCCAATCTCAGTCTTTAAGAAAAACAAATTTAAAATTTCAAATAATATGTAACAGACTATATATTTTTTAGAAATTTCAAGAGATCTACTTTGGCAACAATCTCAACTATGTTTTGTAACCCTGTTTTCATAATATAAAGTATTTGAGGTTGAACTATCATTATATTTATTTGATCTGTCATTGTGTCCACTCTGTTAAAGTTCTCTTATCCATGCAGATCATCTTCGTTTTATTTTACATGATCATAAATCTTTATCTTAAACTATGATGGATGTGAGGAAATTTTGATTATTTTCTTTAGATGTGTGAGTGTGTGATTCTTGGTCCTTTCTAAGGAAATTTCTTTAAAAAAGAAAAAAAACATTTTCCTTTTATTTTCTCGCAATATTTATGTTTCTTTGAATTACCATGATGAACTTATGTCAAGTCCCACATTTTGAATATATAGAATCCTAAGAATATCTAAAGAGGAGTAGCACCTCTACAAAAACGCAGGGGATTTATTTTGACATGCCTCACATAGAAGTGAGTTGGGAATTATGTGAATTCCAATAGATTCAATAACCATAAAGTATATAAATAATACATGGCCAAAAAAATTCAAGGATGAAGTACAAAGTCTATGACTCAACATAGAAATGGATGGTGTGAACCCGTATTCCCTCCAAAACACCAACTATTCTGTTTGGCTTGTAGTAGTGATCAATAAAAATACCCCCCCATGGTTTTTCATGAACAATGAACATCTTATTTTGGCTCTTATAGTCCCTGGTATAAGACAAGTGAAGAATATGGATGTCTACCTACAACCATTGGTAGATGAATTGCAGGAATTATGGGAAGGGATACATGTATAGGATGTATCAAGAACCATCACAACAGAGAGGATTTTTATATTGTATGAATATGTACTTACACCACACATGATTATCCAGGATAAGGGGGTTTCTTTGGTAATTAAGATGTATATTGATTTGTTTATATGCATAACAATAATTATTTGCATATTTAATTTGTTGTGATTGACATTCTATTCCTAAATGTTAACATGTTATGCATACAATAATTTTGCAGGTCTTGTAACTAAAGGATATAATGGATGTAAATATTGTGGACCTTCTCTAAAGGCTAGGTGTTCTAACCACCTACGAAATCTAGTGTATGATTTCTCTAGGGTATTCCTTCTAGAAGAACACCCTTATAGAAGAGCAACATCTTCTTTCAATGATGAACCAGAGAGAACCCAAAGGCCTATAATAATGAAACCAACAAAATGGATTAGAGCATATGAGAGAGAGAATAAGGATATTATGGAAATGTTCGATTAAAATGGGGAGCCTATGTTCGATGATCCAGAATTATTCTACACTTATGTTTAGAAATTTTTCATTGGGGTGAAAAGGAAATCTATCTTTTATGAGCTCCCCTATTGGGAGCATCTTAATATTGTCCACTTACTATATCCCATGCATATATTTAAAAATGTTTCATATTATTTATGGATACACATATCATTGAAATAAAATTGACACATTGGCTGTGAGGAGAGATCTTATTTCTTCAAAAACTAAAAATAAAATTTGGCCAAGCTAATAAAGTAGAGGAGAGGTCTGTCCCTCTTGGTCTTTCAAAAAAGATGATGTCCCATGGATTTTGAAGAAAGAAGATCTTTCTTTGGAAAAGGAAGTTATATTGGGTGTGAAGGTGCCTTTTTTATATGGGTCTTCCCTATGATGTTGCCTCAATGTGTTTCAAGACCATTTGGTGGGGTTGAAATCACATGACCATTTGAACCTTCTAAAAGTGCTACGCATGTAAAAGATATGATTTTATTATTTGAAATTTTTATTTTTATGCCATGGGATAAAACAAAATTAATTTTTTATGTGTTTACATTGTAGTGTCATTATCTTGTGCTCATGTGTGGGTGTGTGAACCACGAATTCCACCATGAACTAAGGCATGCCATATCTAAATTATCTACATGTGTACGTTGGATAAAATCAAAGGAGATTCATATGGCTATCATTCTATGGTGGTGTCAAGAGATAACTAATATTCTTTGTATTTTTGAGAAGAAAATATCATCGATTTTCATGGACTTGAAGGTTTAGATTCTATTTCACCTAGTAGATGAGGTTGAATTAGTTGGGGTGGTCTCCTGTCATTGAATGTTTTATTTAGAGAGGTACGGGAAGAAATTGAAAAGATTTTTTCATCAAAGAGAAAAATTTGAGGGGTCTATGGTAGAGGGGTACCTATCATATGAGTCTTTCTATTATGCCAGTTAGTACATCAAGAAGATAGAAAACACACTAGGTGTAGTGATTTGGGACGACAAAATGGATGAAGACAAAAGAGAAGGGGAGCTTCTCCAAACGAATGGAAAAAGATGCTTGATAAATAGTAAGTGACTTATCGTTTGTCAAATTTCTACACAGTAACTATTCAGACTGAACTTCATAATGTATATTTTGATGATCTCATATGTACTATATGTTGGTTTGATTTCATGAATACATCAACGAATTCAGAAATTGATGCCATCAATAAATTCATTCCTTACAATTCAGAGGCAATACAACCGTGGGTCTCATTGTACGAACATAAGAGGAGGAAATGGGAAAGTGACAAGAAAAAATTCAGATAGTTGAATGGTAGAAGCATGCCTTATCTTGATCATTTAAAATAAAATATTCCAATGATCTACCCCAACAGTTGGGTTGCTGACCAAGATAGAGAGAAATATGGTGCATTCGGTCATTACCCACGTGAAGAAGAGGATGCACTAAACATAGGGATTTGTTGCCACAACTCGGTAATAATCATTTTGTGTACATAATTGTTAACTTCATAATGCACATTTGAATTGTAAGTTCATCTATATTATTTTTTATTTTAATGGTCGGGTTATTAGACGCATATTGACACTGTGATTTGTTCATTTTTTTATAGGTGTATTTGTTCCCATATATGTGGGCACGTGGACATCATTTTCGCACAGAGGATATCGATGATGGGCACATGACACAAGGTTTTGGAGTGGAAGTCGAGTTCGACCAATCTAGTCATGCTAGCCACCGCAATAAAAACACCATACATGGGAAGTTAGGTTACATCGGAAATATATAAGAGATCATTTGAGTGTACTTCTCTTCTTTTCAATGTGTTATTTTTAAGTTCAAGTGGTGGGATACATTTGATCAAAATAATGTAAAGGAAGATTGTGATCGTGGGATGATATGCATCAACTCTAAAAAGATGTGAGATGAAGCTAAGGAGCCTTATTTTTTCTCAAAACACCGCAAGCAATTGTTTTTTTACCCATATGTGTTGGATAGGGATTGGTGGTTTGTATTAAGCCACTGTACTCGTTGTTTAGTTGTGACACTACCAGTTGTAAATCCAGGTGAAATACTAGGTGTTGAATTCCATATGAAATGGATTACGAGAGAAGATATATTACAACACTATACTCAACAACATTATTGGTTGTTTCTCTAATACAAAAACCTCCTAAAGTCACAAGTTGAACTATGGAGAATAAATCACCCAAGTAACTCGAAAGACACCATGGGTGCACTATATAGAACCACATTCAAATCCCACAAACAAAGCTGTATCTCATGATATATTCCATCAAACACAAATAATGATAATCAAATCACAATGAAAAAGAAAAATCAAAAGCTAACTAGCAATAAAACTACTAAAAATACAATAATTACAAAAGGAGAATGCCCAGGATTTATTTTCTAAGCATAATGCCTCTTGAGGTAGAGACCATTGTGGGGCTCATCAAGCCATATTCCCTCATAATATTCAATTTCATAATCTCTTTTACTAAGGGCACACCCCACGATGTAAAGACCATGCCATATGGGTTTCAATTTGCTTTCCCCCAAGGCACCTTTTTCCTGATCATAGACCATGAGAAATACTCCTTTGGGGAATACCGGGGGACAAATGGAATATATTAATAATCAATATAAATTAATAAGTAAAAATTAAGCTTAATTAATAATTAAGTTTGACTGATAAGTAAATTAATAAGTAATATAAAGTAAGAAATAATATGTAATATTAATTAATAAGTCCTACATATATGTAATAGGTAATAGTAACCACAAGTAAGAATTATAATAATTATACTATTAATGCATGAGGTTTATAAGGATAATTAATCATTAATCTTAATTGATAAGCAAATTAATAATTAATAATAAGGAAATTAATAATATGTAATATTAATTAAAATATTTTGCATAAAATGATAAGTAATAATGATACTATTAATGTAATGCATAAGGTACATAGCATAAATGATAATATAACATATGGTCATAAGAATAGTAAAATTAAAGCCTTAGGTTGAAGCATGTATGAATGTAATTATTAATCTAACTTAAGTATTAAATAGAGTAGGGTTTAATATGTATTCTAAAGAAAGTTATAAGTCTTAAGGGAGATAAATATAAAGCCTATGAGTTTTTTAAACTAGGTTATTTCTAGTGTTTAGTGAGGCTAGACTAAGTATTAAAGATATTCTAAGGAAAGAAACTAAAGGACCCTTAAGTCAAGGGACTAATAAAGAGAAATAGAGAGAGGACATAGGAAGTTATAGACTTCTACAAACCTCATCCTCTAGGAACTCTTAGTTGGTTTATCAAAAAAAAACCAATAGTTGCCTACCTCTAGGCTGTCATATCTATTCATATTGTTTGTATTCTTGATTATTTCAAGGGTCTCTAAAACTCCTTTTGTAGTAGTGGTTTTTTTTAGCCAAGATATTTGTGTCTTCAAGGAACACATGATGCTTAGTTTTGAGAGAGTGTTATGCTAATATGTGCTTAGTTTTGAGAGAGTGTTATGCTAATATGAAGGTGTGAATACGTTCATTTCTAATGTTTTCTTCATGTTCTTTAATCCTTACTTGGAAAGATAGACTAGTTTCACTAATGTATCATTTTCCAAGGAACAATAGATCTTGTAGATTATTTTTCCGTGAGTGGGGTCTTTTATGGACCTCATTCTTTATCTGACATTTACTAGGGGTTTGAATGAAGTTTTGATTTCCTTTATTTTCAAGACCTTAGCAATCTTGTTTGTGACCCCCCCTAATGTAGGGAAGGTATGCCTTCATGCTGCTGGTTGGATTGTTTTGGGGTCATTTCCTTCTCTCTTTCTTTTTCATTGCATTCTTTATGTCCTTATCTCGGTAGCCTATGCCTCTAAAAACCTTGGTTAGGTGGTATATTTCTTACTCAACATGATCCTTGTCACAGATTCTTGTTGCCCTTGTGGCTAGGGTATTGAAAACCCCTATCTTTTGAGAAGGGTGGTGGTGAGAGTCTGGTAGCCATCTATGTGAGTTTTCTTTCTAAAGACTTTGTGACCTAGTGTTCCATCCTCCTTCTTGGTGACTAGTACATCTAGGAAATGAATACTTTCATTTTATTCTAGTTCCATAGTAAATTTCATGTCTTCAGATATTTCATTAAGGTATTCAAAGAATTTGTTGAGTTCTTCATTGCCATGAGGCCACTTGACATTGGTATCGTCAACATACATTTTCCATCTAAATGGTTTTAGGGGGTATGATTCCAATTCTTTCTTCTCAAAATTTTCCATGAAGAGGTTGGCCACTATTGGGGATAAAGGGGATACCATGGCCACCCCACTTATTGGTTCGAAAAAATCTCCTTGGAAGCTAAAAAAGGTTCATCTAAGACATACCTATGCTAGTCTAACTATGTCAAGGTTTACCACTTCATTAATAACTTGGATAGTCTCATTTAGTGAAATTTTAGTAAAGAGGGACACCACATTTTAGATAGTCTCCTTTGTTTCAACTTTCTCTTCTTTGATGAGTTTCACTAAGTCACTTCAATCCTCGATGTAAGAGTCTATGATGCCTACTTATGGACTTAAAATCTTTGTTACATACATTGTGAGTTCATAGGTTAGTGAAACGATTGTGTTGACAATCCGTCTTAGAGGAACCCCTTCTTTGTGGATCTTAGGGAGTCCATAGATTCTAGGGCTGATTAGGCATCTTGGACAGAGTCGCTTCTTAGTCATTTCCTCTAAGTTGGAGTCGTTAATAACTTTCTTGACTTCTTTAATCACCTTAGATATTGGGTTGCTACTTAGCTTCTTGTAGCTTCGAGTGGTGGTGAGGTTCTGCTTCATTTTATTTTTGTAGTCTGCCTTGCTCATGATAATCGTGACTCCTCTTTTGTCGGCTTTTAAAACCACAATGTTATCATTGTTTCTGAGGTTCATGAGGGCTTCATTGTCCTTCTTGTTTATGTTGCTTTTCAGTGGTTTAGCATTTCTAAGAACTATAGCGCAATCCTATCTAATGGCGTCCTTATCTACCTCAGATTTTTAAGGTCGTCTTCTATGGTACACATTATGCTTTCCACCGGGATGGCTCTTGGAGCAATGACAAAATTCATTTAATTCATGGCTGGAAAGTGTCACAATCCTTTTTCCGTCATTATTTGCAGCGTTCCTTTCATTGTTGCTTGTGTCATTGTTTTTGTTATTGTTTGCAGCGGTTATGTTATTATTTGAGTTGTTATTTGCAGTTTTTCTTATATTATTTGGAGCATTTCTCTCATTATTGTCTGCGTCGTTGTTTACGTTATTATTTGCAGCGATCCTCTCATTCTTGAGCTTATCGAATTTTCTATCTTTCCTTGTTCTTTCCCTACGTCCCTCTCAATCGGCTTTAATCAATGCAGAGGCATCGAAAACGCTCCATAAATCTCCATGAATTCTCTACGCGAGTTTCAGGTGTAATTCCAAGGTGGAGCGTGAAAGGGAATCCATTGTTGAGAGAGTTCTCCTAATTTCCCCACAGATTATGGAATGACTAAGTCTATCAAATGCTCTATAATTCTATCTAATCCGTAATCGATGTTTGATGGAGGCGAAAATAGGTATTACGCTATGGTCCCTACATCTTTTAAGGAAATCTAGATCAGCAGCTCTTGTGGTAATTTTAATCCTTAGTTTTTTCATTAAATGGATCATTCTAGGTTTCCCCTCCGTACAGGGAAGTAATTGTTGTTTTTAGATTAATATGGTGAGGATTTTGACAAAGGTTTTCCAGATTACCCAGATTACCTACAGTTGAAGTCATTTTGTGATGAAGGACAATTTTGGAACCACTTTGTCGGCTAGAATAGAAAGAAAAAACTCTAAGAGCACTTTTAAAAACCTAAATTGAAACCCTACACCTATGAAGAGATAATAGATGTTTGGTATATAGAATAATTAGAGTATGCAATAATAGATTTAAATGGTAAATATAGTTTTAGTATACTTAAATAGGTTGAGTAGTAGGTAATCTCAATACATATTAGTAATTAATACAAATTAAAATAGAATATTTTAATAATCAATATAATTTAATAATTAAAATTAAGGTTAATTAATAATTAACAATATAAGGAAAAGACTCTCTAGGGGGTATTTTGCAGATGCTCCTACAAAAATATCCCCAAAATCTGTTTTTAGTCAAAGGTGAGCGAGCTGAGGCTGTAGCTGATGTTTACACTCAGAAATAATGATCCACCATTATAGGGTTCTTTTAAAAATCTACACAACATAACACTCCAAGGAATGATGCACTATTAGTAGAATACATTGTTATATGGTTAAATAAAAAACATTTATGCACCAATGTAGGATTGTGTCAAAAAATATATACGGGTGCACTCCATTGTATCACGCCCACCAGTGCTCCAATATGGAGCACTGTGTTAGGGTTAATTTCCAAATTTAGTAAAACCAATAACACCAAAGAATCTATTATTATACCGTACACACACTAAAAATCATTTTTACTATTTCTAGTGTTGTAGAGCTCAAAAGCACCGGTGCAATTTTTTCCTATCTGAAGCGCCCTTCCGTCAATGCTTTCCTTGGTTTCCTTCCTTTCGTCTATTTCTCATTGTGTTAATTTCAATTGCAACCATGTCTCCCCAACGACAAAATGTCTAGGTAATGTCCTTGTTTCTTCATAATTTAAATTTTCACTTGATTAAAATTTAAAATTGAGTGAAATTTTATGTGAAAAAACAAAAATGTGTGGTGAGTTCGAGGCTCTAGACTCGCACCACCTACGATGCGACCTGTAAATTTACAAGGCACACCACGTACCTTGTTACCTTTATCAGCAGTGCATTGGTAAACATAAATGCACTGTGCACATCCATTTAACAATGCACCGAATAAAATCATATAATTGGTGGGGCCATGCGTCAAAGTATATATAACGCACTATGTCATTAAAGTACATGGTGCATCACTCTGATTAGATATATTTTTACGTAGTGCATTGATAAATGTACACACTGGGGCATTCATGTTTACCAAATGCACCACCGGGAAATGTAACAATGTGTTGTAGTGCACCGAGTAAATGTTTTGGTGGCACCATACGTGGTGCGATAGTAACAACCAGAATGCACCGTAAAAAGTTATGTAGTCGAAAATATGGAAATTTTTATGTGACAATGTGTCTACGTTAGTTACATGCACCGATGCGGGTAATGAACATATATGCACTGCTTTTTTTGCTAATTTTTAAATAATTGTTTATGTGCATTGATATTTTAATTTGTTTTTTGGTTTAAGCAGTGCATAGGATAAATGTAACACACTCGGGCATATGTGTTGTAGTTTAGTGCCCCGATGTGATATTGTTTTCCAATGCACCACATAACACAATATAACATGTTTTTCTCGATGTGTTATTTTATATAGACACATCAGTCACAGTGCTCACAATATCTATATGTGCACCACGGACAATGCGCGACTAGTTTTTGGGCGCACCATTAATGAAATTAACTTATTTTTTGAAGGAAGTTGTTTTTCTGTATTTATAGATAAATTTACCATTCAATAGATATTTTTTTATTTTTTATGTATGAGTGAGGCTGATATATTTCATATGTTAATCATGTAGAGACATGAGCGGAGAGAGCAACAACAACAACAGTAGAGGGTGGACCTGTACAATGTTGTATGGAAATGGGAGGCGAAGGAGAGGGAGAGGGATTTTGTAGCCTCACCATATTACTGCAACGACTCATGTTCTCTTGAGGGATGTAGGCCTCCTTAAGTACAATGAGGAGGATACATCCCTTAAAGGGCACTCTGGGTTGTTGGTGCATCTGATCCATCGATGGGATGTCCATACACACACTTTATGTATGGGTCTAGATCAATGGTACCACCCCATTGAGGAGGATATTTACTTTATCATTGGGTTATCCAAGAGAGGGGAGGATTTTCCCCAGTTTCAATATGTCCCAGTAGGTGTTTCCACTGAGAGTCAACTCATGTACTCTCAACGATATATTGGAGTTGAGGTACTATCCCCAGTTGATTTTCAGGTGTCTCGTGGAAAGCTGAAAATCGCCTCTTTCGATGTAGAGGAGGTTAGGTGCTTCTCACTCTTAGTGACTACCATAGCCCAATTTACTAGTGATGGGCAATGTATTAGCTTCCCTCTTTTGTATTATGTTGATTTGTTGGTACATTGGCCACGATGTTTCAGATGGTCTGTCATTTTTTTGCGGTAGTTTTGTATAGCACTCGAAAAATGTCAGGATATGATACGCGGGAGATCGAACTTCATATTTTCCTTAGAGCTTTTTTTCTTCTTTTTTGAGAGGTTTATAGAGACGAGGCCGACTTTCTTCCGTTAGCTTACGAGTTCGAGGACTCATGTGAGGATGCGCAAGTGGGGGGAGATGATGCCCAAGAGGGGTTAGATGGAGTTTTTGGCTAGGATTGTGGCAGACGCACTAGGGCTACTAGGCAGTGCGGTGGATCACATGTTCATCATGGTGTTTTGTCCTTACACGGGTTTGTATTAATGAGGATGTACGAACATCCTCTTATTACCAGATGAGACACCAGATGATAGAGGTAATAATAGTGTTTTTTTTAAATTAATATAGTTTCATTTTATTGTCTTACTTAATTAGAACAAAATTAATTCTAACACATTCTTTAGCTTGTTTTATTAACCTTTTTAATGAATTAACTATGTAATTATTCTTCTGTACTATATATTTTGTATATATTGACACTTTCATTGGGTGCGGGCCTCCTCCCCCAACAGATGATGAGGAGGAGATGATGCATGGGGCTGCAAAGAGTCAGGGTCCTCGGGTGCATATATCTGGTGACATACGCTATAGATTGAATACCAGATTTAGGTTGGAGTTGGGAAACCGACTCTCTACACGTTTGACTAAGGTGAGATTCCTCCCTATCTTGATGTGAGACATCAGGGAAGATCCTACGCTCTTGGATATTTGGAGGGATATGTTGCATGATTTGATGCCTCTTATGTTTCATATCGTTGGAGATGCTAGGCTACTAACAATGAGAAGGGCTCCCGATGATAGCCACAACTCTTCTTCCAGTATGACTCGTTCATCTAGTACCCCATCAATTGATAAGGGTGGTCGTGATCATCCTTCTCCACATCCTCCTCCTCCTTCTCCTTCACCTCACCCAAATCATGAGGCGACAATACATATTCTTCATCCTTCTCTTTCACCTCACCTATATGAGCATGCCAGACCTATTCCTCATCCTCCTCTTTCACCTCACCTAGATGAGCACGTAGGACCTATTCATCGTCCATCATATTTCACTACAAACCAGACCTCCATTAATATTGTAGATATACAGATTATGCCATCGGCTGGACCAGATATGTTATAACAGTTATTTGACTTGTCCATGATATATATATATATATATATATATATAGTGTTTTTTTTCTATTGATCATGTTGATGATGTATGCAATTTATATGTTGATGTTGATGTGTATATTGTTAGATCATGTTAGATTTGGATGTTAAATGTGCTTGATAGATGTGTATGTTATAACATTTTTCATTAGACGTATATGTTTCCTATTGATTGTGATTATATACTTAATTAATTTATATGTTGATGTTGATGTGTACATTTTTAATTCATGTTAGATATGTTTAATGTTAAGTGTACTTGATAGATGTGTATGTTAAATGATGCTTGTTAGATGTGTGTGACGATGTTAGAAAATACTTGTCTTTTGTTAGATGTGATCGCAATGATGCCCTGTAAAATTATTAGAGATGTGTGCTAGCTAATTAATGACGTTTATATGTGCTAGAGGTATATATAATTAGATGATGCTATCTAGAGAATATAAATGTGTATTTTAGATGATCTTTATGTTTTTTATAAGATGGTTATCATCATCATGTTTATTTTTATAAATTACAAAGTTCAATATGGTTGAAACTATAATTATAAAATTGAAACTATAATTGCATAGATAGTTCATTATACATATTCATTCTAACTAATTGATTTAAAAAAAATAAAATTACATATCAATAAATATTATTTTCCATTGTACTAATTACTCTTTTTGAATAGACTTTTCTACACTAAAGATTGGTATTATATAAAAGTTATCATCTACAACGATAATCATTCGATTGCCTTTAAAATTTTATGGATGCAATTATTCCTATTATTATTTGTCATTATTTCGTAAGTTGATTGCTATCAAATTTTAAAATATCACTTCATTAATTATGGTTTTACTCAACATCGGGGCCATAATTTTATAAATATTTTCAAAAGCAATGATAAAAGTATGTAAACTAACAAACACTACTTTAGTTAAAAACCAAATTATCACAAAATCATGTTATAAATTTAATTGTTTTAATTATAAACCACAATTTTTGTTAATCTTACTTTTAAATGTACAAAATAAATGAACATAAACTCAATTTTTGAATAATCATGTTAACATATCCTCAAAAATGTTGTACTATTAAACATTCAAATCGTATAAATACGCTTTTGGCCGAACACATTTAACAAAATTTAACGCTCGTTTCGTGGTTTTCTAGAACAACTAAACAAAGTTTTGATTCATCTTTTTGGTTTTTGTTTAATAAGGTAATTGATGTTTGTTCAATATTTTATTGGAATAACAATTTATATTTTGAAAGATAAAAGTTGAGCATTTTTTCAAGGTGAAGTATTTGTTGAACATATCTTTTATAGATAACTATAAAAGTCATGGGAAACAAAAGTTTGTGCAAGAGAAAATTTGATCGCACTAGAGATGATACTCACCAAAACGAACAAAGGAAAGAACATTATTGGAGAAAGAAACGAGAAGAAGCAAAAATTGAAGAAAGAAACGATGATAATGTAAATAGAGATTTTCAACAAGAAGAATTCCAACCAGGTATGCATGCACATATTGTCTATATTAAAAGTATAGAATTCAAGTTTAAAATATTGTTTAATATAATTGATTGTAATTACAATTTGATATTTTTCAAAAAACATAAATAGATTTGTCTCATAATGTCGAAGAAGACGTTGAAACCAAAATTAAAGCAAAGGACATTGAAACCAAAATGGAAGCAGAAGACATTGAAACTGAAATTGAAGAAGAAGACGAATCATTTATAGCTATGTACATAAATTTAGATAATACAAGTTGAATGCTTGTATATATAGTTTAGTGAATTTATGTTTGGGTTTTGTTTTTTAATATAAACTTTAAATTGAATATGCACGAGAATCTATCAACATTGATGATTAAATATTAGAAAATGTTGATAGTGACAAATTTGGGAAGAAAAAAGCTAAGCATTATATAAGATATCGAACTAAGAATATGTATAATAATTTTTTCAAAGTTGAATTAGTAAAAGTACAAGATCAACTTTTATTTTGTCTAATAAAGTCAAGAAAGTTAAAAGAAGCTACATCATTATTGGGTATTTAAAAGTCGACAAAAGATACAAAGGTGAAACATAATGTCTTTGAAAATATAACTAGTGTATTAAAATCTTTTGGAAAATCTCAAAAAAAATATGTCATCATTGTACATAGAGCGAGACAAACATAAGTTGTTTCATATAGCAATATAAAAGATCATTTGACACGACACATGGAAAAAACAATGGGAACGCCAAGAAAAACATTGCACAAACATAGAAAAATTCGATTGCAAATAGATGCAAATGATGAATTGGCTTGTTGAACAATGATTTCTAGACAACCCTACAAAGATAAACTTGCAAAAAATGTTAAATAATTGGACCATAATTGTTGGTTGGAAGAATCTTGTGTTGCACCACATAGAAAGGATGTGTTGTGACGAAGAATAGCACGAAAAAACTATGAACATCCAAAACATATATTTCCAATGAAACAAATATAATTGTTCGATAAGTTCAAAGAAAAGCACAAAGAAGTTAAAATTTCTATCAATACATATGTGCAACAAAAACCATGGTTTGTTAGACCCATCACTATTTGTGACACTTGTTGTTGTCATTATCATGTGGAATTTGAGTTGTATTACGACAAATATTTTTATTTCGGTAATAATTTATGGCCATGTTCACCTCCTCCGTGCTTTTATATATGAAATTCTATGTGAAAGAGAAGGTGATGATTTATTTTACAAAAAAAAATGTGTTGGTGGAAATAAATGTGATCGTTGTGGATATATAAGTTTGTTTCACTCAAAGTATTATATTGATATGAATGATCAATCATTTTCTAATATAACAGTCAATTGGAAGAGATATCAATATATCAACAACATGGCTCCACATTCTTTAAATGTTATTTCCAAAAGGATTGATTTGATAGTAGATAAAATCTGTGTGAGAGATTCTTTGAAGAAGTTTGAGGAATAAATTTATAAATACACCAAGCATTGAAATAGAGCTCAATGACAAGACCTACAATTCAAGCAATCTCATGAAGTGTTTCCACTAGGGTCAATTTTGTCTGTAGTTGATTTTGCAAAGAATTACATATTCGCTGCACAAAAAGAAATACAGAGTGAATATTATCATTCTCATCAAGTCACGATATTTTTCCACATTCTATATAGACATTCTCAACAGAGTCTTGATAACATAGAAAACACCAATGACAATCGACACATTATTAAAGAATATCACTTTTATATAAGTGATAATTG